>JABEVN020000495.1:0-30841 GCA_013146195.2 Codonopsis lanceolata | reverse complement strand
TTTGCCTTTTACAATTACCAACCACTTTTTCAACCCCAAACCAAAGGAATCGAAATCCATGGTCGGTACCGGTTTCTTGATCTCACAAGCCGCGTACCATAGTTTCTCTTTTCGCCTACTTCACCCGTCAATATCTAACTGCAATTCTCGATTCCTTTTCTGTAGGATGTCTAGCGAAGGACCGTTTACGAAATTGAAGGCGGGCTACGACCATGGAGCTCAAGAGAAATGCCTCGCCCTCGACCTCATCTTGAAGAAGCGAGCAAGATGTGATTCCACTAGTTACTCGCCGGCGAAAACCCCCACAAGCGGGCGGGCAACAAGCCAACAACCCCCAAATCCTTGACGGATCCGAGCAAGAAAATGATCTTCCTCGCCCAAGCGAACAATTACCGGACCAAGCCAAACCTCATTTGTTCTGCCTCCTCATATTCTTCCCTCGATCGGGTGGGAAGATCTGAACTCAGGGGCCGAGGTTGAGTACCTAGTTCTACTCGCTAGGAATGGATCCCAAGGCTGTGCAGTGTTCGCGCTTTTGATTTAGACATAAGAAAGATGGCCATAATTTCCGGGGAGACAAGATGGTATTTTACTTTGACTTTTGAGGTTGGACTCACGTCTTCCTCTCGACCCATTCATTGTCGAGAGCTAATGAATGCCTCGACACCCTTCCTGCGACCTAACTTTAACCACTGTTAGGTTCTTAGTATCATTCACCGTAACTTTCTTGGGTCACTTTCGGTTGAGCTTGATATGACTTTATTCGCAAGTTTTTCCTCCTTTCTCTTGATAAGAAAGGTACGTATCAATAGCCGTTCAAACCATGGCTTCTTCAAGCTTCTTCTTGTGACCCAACAAAGTCGGTGGGATGGGAAGGCCTTGCTTATTAAATCGAGCATTGGGCGGCCCTTTGCACCTACATCGGCGACTACGGTCTTCAGGAATGACAAACATGTCTCTGGTGGGGAACCCGAGAATAGTTAAGGCTTTTAGAAATCTATTGGGAACAGAAGGACAAGCCCAGGGCAAGATTTCGTGTTGAATTTGGCGAGTTCTTACTTCGGACCTCGGTCTTTTGCGATCTGTTGAGATCTCTACCTTCCCATTGAAGGAGTTGAACCCCGAGTTACTCGACCTGAAACTCCTCATCCATACTGGCTCTTGCCATGGGAATAAATTCCCTAGTGAATCGAGGATTGTGCTCGTCTTTGGAACTCTTGCCGACTCTCTCACTGTTATCTCTCCTTGTTTACTTTGTCATCCCTTTTTTTCCTTTTGATAGTCTTACATACTTATGCTTTTCTGGTGCTAACATTCTCGTGACCTTGGCAGATATGAGGCAATTGACGGATTCCAAGTTCACGAGGCGCCAAAAAGAGCTCCACAAGCGAGCTAAGCACTTATCAACCCAAATACCATCACTCTTCCCACGGTCCCGCCACTACTTCAAGCCGTGGAACAAACGCCAACAACCCGAACCCACGGCCGATGCAAGAACCTTTATCCCTACACCTGTGCGAGAACCAGAAATATCTCACCCGTCATCAATGTTGAACAAACTGAAAGCCCGAGGAGGAACAGACGCCTGGCAGATAAAGCCGTAGTTGAAGAAAGCACTCCCCAACTTCCTTCTTGGCAACAGGAAGACTTCGTCATGCCCGACGACCAACCAAAAGCTGCCGCCCTCATTAGGGAACTCGCCAACGTACCAGATCTCAACAACATCGCTGTTCACAAAAGAAGTGGTTTCGCCACCGCCACGCGGACTGGTTTGATGAAGCGATTACACCACACGGTATCCGAAGAAGTACGCACTGCACTCATGACAAGCTCGGTCTCGATTGGAGAGATGGGCATGTGCATGACCGAGGTAAGGCATTCCGCCCATTACTTACTGTTTTTCCTCTTTCCTCATCTTTAACTCGCAATTTCTCTCACAGATCGCCAACAAGTCCATCTTGATGTATGAGCGTCTAATCACCAATCTCAACAAGAACAACACCCTTACCACCAAGAAAGACACCCTAGCTGCCGAGAAGAATGCTCTGGAAGAGAAGATCAACTGCATCCGAGCCGACCTCAAAAATACCGAGGAATCCCTCACCAGCAAAGTGACCGAGCTTTCGAAGGTCGAAGCCGAGAAAACTGCCCTAGAATCCCAGTTAAATCTTTCCAAAAAATCAGAAGAAGCCGCCTTGAACGACATAGCCGGTGCGAGTCAGTCAGCGCCAGAGCTTGCCAAAATGACTTGGAAACTGCTAACGCCACCGTCACCAAGCTCGAGCAAATGGTATCGGAGGTCGGCTCTTTGTCAAGTGACGAACAGAAGCAGCAAATTATTGAAGATTATAAGAGTTCAAGCGACTTCGCCAACAGCGTGGAAAGTGAAGCTTATCCGTTCTTCGTACAAGGCATGAACCACGTCTTGAGGCAAATCGCTTGCAGCGGATTGGACATTCGCCCCGAGCAACTTGCTGAATGGGGAGCTAATCCCCTCTTTTGCTCATCTGCTCGCGCCGGCCACTCCCTCGTGCCTTTTAATGAAGATGAATTGGAGTCATTGGCCGAGGCCGATACTGAGAAGGGCTTGTCACCGTGGAACCCCCCTCCTGTCACTAATCCTTCAGTTACCGACCTCATGACAGAAATTTGGAGGTCTCAAGCTCCTTCAACCACTGCTGATAATGCCCAAGGTCAAGCTGATGATGAAGTTACTATCCTGGATACCACCGAAAGTACCGAGGAAGCTGCCCCTGCTTCAACCGAGGACAACACGCCTCGTTGTTCCGAACTGCACATCGGCTCAAGGCGTGCCAATTTGGCCTTCGTGCCTTGTCCCAAACAATTTTAATTCTCGTTCTGTAATATTTTAACTTCCTTTCCTTACTTCTGAATGACTTCATAGTATAAGTTTTTGCCAAGCAAAATAACTTTTTACTCGCTCTAAAGCGATCACCACGTAACTAAATTTTTACTCGCTCGAAAGCGATCACCATTTAGATTGGGCTTGTCCAGTGTGTCCAGATTATCTTGGACGCATCAGTTGGTTCCGTTGCCGGGAATCGAACCCGGGTCCCCTGGGTGAAAGCCAGATATCCTAACCGCTGGACGACAACGGAACCAACTGATACGTCCAAGATAATCTGGACACACTGGACAAGCCCAATCTAAACACCTGGCTTTCAACGTGTTCTTGAATCCTCACAGCCCAACTCTGCAACGTCAATAAGCAAACATAAACCGAAAGCGGGGGCACTCCTCGCAAAGGCCCTCCGGCGTGTGAATCAGTACACAAATAAGCAGTTGAGTAAGTAATTTGACAGAGTTTTGGCTAGAGAATTAGATTGCGCATACCTCTCTCCAAATTTTGCCAAGCTTTTATATGCGCCGGAGGTATAACTGCCCATAATCATGAATAACTGCTCATGATTGGCATTAACTGCCCATGATTGACATTAACTGCCCATGATTGGCATTAACTCCCCTACCAACGGTCATGACCTTTGGTCTGGATTCTTGCTCGGGTGTAATCACCCTCAACTGTTACCTTGTTCTTTACCGGACATGAATGTCCTCAACTGTTAATAGCTTTTACTGACGAAGACGGGCATTGATGCTCGTTTATCAATTTTGCTCGTTTAGCCGAGCCCCCATCTCATAAGTTACTAGCCTGCCCAAAACTAAGGTTTTGCCCGGTTGCTCGCATAGCACCTCTGCTCGCTTGCTCGGAACAAGTACGCCTGACACGTGGCTCATGGTTTGGGCCTATTGGGCCAGGCAGCTCAGTTCTAAAAATCGTTAGACGTCCACTAGGCGTAAGACCAGCACCTAGTGCCTAGAGTGCCAAGGCGAGGCGTAGTTAGGGCCTAGAATTAATAGATAATTATACTCCCTCCGTCCCTAAATAATCGTCTTAGTTGACCCGACACACAGTTTAAGAAAAAACAATTGACTTGATTATTTATATTGGTTTAATGTGTAGTTTCCTTTAAAGCCCATGTGTATGTGGCCCATAATTAAAGTAGAGTGAAAAAGTAAGGGTAAAGTGGTAAAAGTCATGTTCTAAAAAGGTAAGTTTTAAATTGGACAATTATTTTGGGACGGACGAAAAAGGAAAGGAAGACGATAATTTAGGGACGGAGGGAGTAATAATTTTTTATTTTCTAATATAATCATTAAAACTTTCACATATTCTAATTAAAAAGAAAAAATAAAATTTTGTCAAATCGAAGCTTCTAACGTAACGACGTTTATAGACACAAATTATTTGTAAAATTTTTTGAATATAAGAATTTTTTAGTAAAATTTTTTGGTATTTTTCCCTATCATATATATATCTATCGTCCACCATTCTGACCCTTTTCTTCGCTTCTACAAGGCGGACACGTTAGACGATTTGGTTTGACGTGAACGTGAACCCACCGAAGCTTTTTTCAATTTCCTCCTTGTCAAAACGGCGTCGTTTTACTTGGTGACCTGTCCAAATATCCAGCGCAGTGTCACTCGAGTGCCGTCCCCTTCCCAATATACCATACGAAGAGGGAGAAGCGAAAACAAATGGAAGAGGGGGAGTGAGGGAAAGAGAGAGAGGCTGACCTGCCGGCGGCCACGCCGTGAGCCGTGCCACCTGCCGCCTGAAAAGCTAGAGGGCGGAGTACGAGAGGACTGAGGAGGCGAGTAGGCAACTGGAGAGTGGATTGAGCATTGCGATTTGGGAAGTTGATTCAAATATTCAGATTTCGGATTATCAAACATTATTTGAGCCTTGGGGTAATCAACAAACTTGAAACTCCCTCTTCTTTCTTTATTTTATCCGAATCAGGGATTTTAATTTGGGGTTAAAATAGTTGATTTAGGGGATGAATTTGGGTAGGAAAGCAAGTAAACAACTTATGGACGAATTAGGGCTTTTTATTTGGGTTGTTGAAAACTTGGAATTAATTTACTTTTTCCATTGTTGGTTACTTGGGCTTTTCACTGAGTTCTTGAATTTATATTCAAAATTAGGCTATTTTAATTTACATATTTAAGCAAATTTGGGTTTGGGAATTGGTTTGTTGAGGATTTGTTTGGTTTAATGGTTTTTGAGCTATTGTTAATTGTTTAAATTGTAATGTTTTAGTGTTAAGACAGATTTGCAAAATCGAATTTATGATATTTTTAAGTGACTCACTCAGTCACTTGTATGTTTTATTGAAATAGCTTTACAAATGATTACGTAATTAACCGTTTTCCATACTTTGAAAACGCGTTGAGGACAATTCTGATCAATTTCTATGTTTTTTTTGTAATAGTTATAATTGTGAACCCACCGAAGAATTTTCCAGGATTCGCCAATTAACATCCATTGCAGCCGTACTCAAAAGCCCATGATCTTCAAGTAGTAAGGTATTTTTAATCTCACTTCAAGCAAACTTGGCACGCTTAATTGATATGTTAAAGAGACTTTTCTAGTCATGATTTGCTATCAATTGAATTCAGATCTGGATTTTATGGTGCTCGGTCCCGATGAGTCTTGGATTTTATTTGATTTTGATGGAGCGGTTTATGTTTAACTTCAATTGATGCTAATGAACTCCGTTCGACCGTTTTGTGTTGTATATGACTCCCTCTGTATGCTGTGATATTCAGAGTATAATTTGCATGGTAGGAATTGAATGGTCAATTCGCTTAGAGAATCTAGTAGACTATGCATGTTCTACTGTGAAGTGCACTTGATTGTTGAATTATATTTCCCTAAATGTTTTCAGGTTCATGAATCACTTAATGGTTGTGTAGTATGTCAATCACTCAATTGTGTATGCTTTAGGTGTATTTTTACGAAAAGGCTTTGGCAAACGATGGGCTTATTTTGATTCATTCATAGCATTTACCTTGATTTTGTTTGTCAATCATTTTGCATTCTCAGACATTACTTTTTGCTGACTCGCTCAAGTCCTATGGGAAATTCTCCCTTTTTATGTTTTTAGAGATTGTGAACTGTTTTATAGAACATGTGATAAATGCCAAAGAACAGGTGGTATAGGAAAGAGAAACGAGATGCCCTTACATGTTAATTTGGTAGTTGAAATTTGTGACGTTTGGGGTATTGATTTTGTGGGTCCCTTCCCTGTGTCCAATAATTATGAGTATATTCTAGTAGCAGTTGATTATGTTTCTAAATGGATAGAAGCAGTAGCGACCAAGACTAATGATGGAAAAACAGTAGTCAAGTTTGTAGAGGATTTATTTGCTAGATATGGAGTCCCTAAGGCCATAATAAGTGACCAGGGAACTCATTTCACCAATAAGTTGTTAGATAATGTTCTTAGAAAGCACGGTGTAACTCACAGGTTAGCTACACCTTATCATCCACAAACATCCGGACAAGTAGAAGTAAGCAATAGACAGATAAAAGCAGTGTTAGAAAAGACTGTTAGGCCTAATCGTAAAGATTGGGAATCTAAACTCAAGGATGCTTTATGGGCATACCGAACTGCTTTTAAGACACCCATAGGAATGAGTCCATATAGAATGGTATATGGCAAAGCTTGCCATTTACCAGTTGAAATTGAGCATAAAGCCTATTGGGCTGTTAAAGAATTAAATTTAGATTTAACATTACTTGGAGAAGAAAGATTGTTTCAGTTAAATGAGTTAGAAGAGCATAGGCTAAATTCGTATGAGAATGCGAAGACATACAAAGAGAAGACCAAAAAGTATCATGACATGGGATTAGCCAACAAAATGCTTCATCCAGGTATGAAAGTATTATTGTTTAACTCTAGGTTAAGGTTATTCCCAGGATCTTCATCAATTTACAAAGAAGATAAGCAAATTCATATGCCAAATCTCTAAAACAAATATAAGAGAAACGACAAAGACCGCTTACATATCTTTGTTGGAAGCTTCATCTCAAAATAATGGCCTCACTTAATCATTTTGCAGATATTGACTTCGTCTTGATTTTTTTTTTTTTTTGGGGGGGGGGGAGGTGTCCTAAAGTATAAAGGAACTTCAATTGCTTTTGGAGCAAATAGAATATTTATCTCCATTTTTATTTTTATTTTACTTTATCATGTTGAGTGAACAACTTATGATCTGTTACGGGGAGGATTTACAACCATGGCAACCGTTGCGTGTGTGTGTTTGTGTGGGTGTGTGCTCATGAATTTTGTGGGAATATTTTGCCAAGTGGAATCTACTTCATGTTTGTTTTTATACTTTATTTTGTTTGTATCAAATATTAAAAACTCATTTTCATAAAGTTTACCAAACACTTGAATATGTTTTTCGAAGCATTTTCATTAGATTTACCAAACAACTAAAAATAGAAAATTCTTTTTGTGGAGATTAATTTCTGGAAGTCATTTTTGGGAAACAAATAGAGCCTAAGCTTAAAATGTCTCTTCCTCTGTCTCAAAAGGATGATCTATTTAAAAAAAAAATCGCTAAATGAGTGTTCATTTTTTTATAAGTGTACTAACATCACCTATTACACCTATCAAGTTTTCATGTGTACTTCAAACTTATGTGGACACCACATGTATGTATGCTGTTAGAATAACTACAAAATTATATGTGGACAACAAGAGCATTAATGAACACTAGTTTTAGGACAAACAATATACTCCCTCCGTCCCTAAATTATCGTCTTTATGGATTTGACGCATGGTTTAAGGAAACACATTTGACTAAATTATTAATATTAGTTTGATGTGTAGAATACTTTAAAGCCCATGTGTATGTGGTCCATAATTAAAGTAGGATGAAAAAGTAAGGGTGAAGTGGTAAAAGTGTTGTCCTAAAAAAGAAAGTTTCAAATAAGACAATTATTGTGGAATAGACGAAAAATGAAATCAGGACAATAATTTGGGAACAAGAGTATAATTTTATAACTTTAACAATTTACTCTATTTATTACGGTGAAAAGATATTTTACTAGGGATAGGTTAACCTAAGAGTACGATCGAATGTGGTATTTATTGAGTGTAACGGTGATACCATGTTAGCAGCTGGTATAGTACCACAAACCAATTAAAATCCACCAACCGAACATATTTTTTGTTGTGGTGAGCAAGGTGCAACAATTCACTTCCCACATTAGTGAAGTTGCTTTTTACGTTAATAAAGTTGCTTATTAGTGAACTTTGATTGATTTGTAACATCATGTCAATTTTGTCACCGTTGTACTCAATATATATCAATTATAATTAGGCTTGACAATTGGGTGGGTTGGGTTTAGGTTGAGTTGGAATGTGTAATTGGTTGAAACATGTCGAAACCCGTTAGAACCCAAATGTTAAACGGGTTGAAATGAGTTGGATCATAATGAATCGGGTTGAAACGTGTAACATGTTAAAACGGGTCGATCCGTTTCAACCCAAAAGTTTCCCCAAAAAACATAAATTTAATAGCATAAAAAGGCACAAGTCAAAATGGGTAACGGGGCTGACTCGTTTTAACCCAACCCGTTAATATTATTGGGTCGAAATGAATTACCCGTTTCAACCCAAAAATATTAATGGGTTAGGTTGTGGTTAGTGGGTTGGGTCAGGTGGATTAATGGGTAATGGGTTACAATTGTCAGGCTTAATTATAATGAGTAATTTTAAGAACTTTTAAAGATAAAATTCAATCATAGTGATCAATTATTTTGATTTCCTATCTTTTTGCTCTTCATTGTTTTTGAAAATATTGGTGCGTTTTAACATGTTTTTTTTTTTTTTCTTCAGTTTCTCATATTTCTTCGTTTTATTCTTATTTTTGTAGCTATTAAAAATGGAAAAAAGCGGGCCTGAATCCATGCCAAAATAACGAGTCTCCGGAACTAAAGAAAAAGCGTCCTTCTTTCACTTTCAGCTGGTTCTCGTCATCGGTTGTCCATCGTATTCTCTCTCCCTAAACACCACCGGAAAAACACCTAAATCATCCCTGATTCCCACACCTAATGGCAACCCAACTCATCAAAAAACTCACTTCGTTTCTCCTCACCACTACCACCATCTGCTGCCGCAGCCAAACCACCTCGTCCCAATACGTTGCCTCCAGAGTTAGAGACCACACCTTTGAAAAACTCATGGACAAATACAAATACCTCCAGAAAGTAATTTACATCCAAGACCTCATTCTTTCGAACCCCATCACCTCCACCCCCTCCATTTCCGTCGACTTCCTCAACCGTCTCTCCCAAACCCTCCACCTCAATCGTGGCGCCAATGCCTTCCTCAGTCGATACCCCCACATTTTCAGCCTCTACCACGACCCCCTCAAGTCAGAACCTTATTGCAAACTAACCCCTGGGGCAATCCAAATTGTTAATCAAGAAACAGCTGCCATTGCTGCCTCCTTGCCGCTTGTTATTGACCGGTTGGTCCGGCTTTTATTGATGTCAGCGTCGAAAAGGTTGCCTCTTAGGGCAATTTTCAAGGTGTGGAAGGAGCTTGGCTTGCCCGATGACTTTGAGGATTTGGTAATTTCTCAAAACCCTAATATATTTCGACTTCTTGATGCACATGAACCCAATACACGTATATTAGAACTTGTTGGTACAGCTGAAAATTACAATTTTAGTGCGGCGGTAGAGAATTGGAGGGTGATGGAGTGTTGTAAAGATAATGCTAGTGTTGATAGGACTGAAATCAGGTATAGTTTTAAACAAGCCTACCCGCCCGGAATGAGGTTGAAGAAGAATTTTAGGGCAAAAGTTAAAGAATGGCAAAAAATTCCGTACATTGGGCCTTACGAGGAGTTGGGAGAGAAGAAGGCAAAGATCAGTAAGAATGTGGCAATGCGGTTGGAGAAACGGGCGGTTGGGATTGTTCATGAGTTCTTGAGTTTGACGGTGGAGAAGATGGTGGAGGTGGAGAAGATTAGTCATTTCAGGAAGTGGTTTGGGATTGAGTTGAATATAAGGGATTTGTTCTTGGATCATCCGGGGATGTTTTATTTATCAACTAAGGGAAAGAAGCATACAGTTTTCTTAAGAGAGGCTTATGAGAGGGGGCGTTTGATTGACCCGAATCCGATTTATGATGCTAGGAGGAAGCTTCTTGATCTTGTTGTGTTAGGTCGGCGTGGTTTGAAATCGGGTGATTATGAGTTGAGGAGTGTGGCTGAGAACGAAGAAGAGGGATCCGATGATGTGGAGAGTGATTGAGAAGTTGACTGCTAAAATTTTACGATGAAGGTTTTTTTCCTCCTGCCGAGGGCCTTGAGACACTCAATGCAACAAAACTATTGCTGGCCACACGTAAAGCATGATTCATATGATGGTTTTGTTGGCTTGGAGAACACAAAAAGGATATGCTTATGGTAACAATGGTTGGAGTCAGGAAACTTGCACATGGAGCGCAGATTGAACTTGTTTGCTGGTTTTGTTTTTATTTGATGATGTCAAAGAAGGGAATTTTCCTGGGAAAATGGATCTATGATTGGTTCTAATTATTCTTGTTATCCATCGGCTTTAAAACCTAGGTGATGGTAACATGATTGAGTTTGCTCCTCCATTTCAGTTATGCAGCCTCGGCATCCAAGAACTAGTATTCAGTGTTCAAAAGGTTATTGTTAGAGGTCAGGTGTGCAGTTACTGTCTCTCTAGCTAAAGGAGAGCTTTTGTCTTCTACGATGACACAAGACTCCTTTTTATGTTCAGCTAGCTTATCCATGAGTGCAAAAGAAACTCCTTAGTTTGCACTTGCAGTTTGCTGGTGCTTGAGTTGACAGATGGAGATTAGGTGGGCATTTTCATCCACAATCAGTCACTCCTGTTTAACATCTTGATTTAACTTGAAATAGGACAGAGGAACCATGAAGATCATCTTCCAGGTAAGATGCATTTCTGTATATGATGTCAAGCTAAGCTACAATGAAAAACTGAAATGTGATATGTTAGCAGCTAATATATCTACTTTGATCTTTATTGCAACTTCCTACGACCTTGAGAGGGCTCCATAAGTTGTTTGCATCAACTAGGTAGGCTTCGATGCCGTCAAATTGTCCTTTAGAAGTTTTTAAAGAATGCTCCAAGTTCTCTCCAAGTTTATACTCTCTCTGTTCCAAGTAAAGAGTCCCCATTTGAAAGTAACTTTTTTTAAAAATGACACTTTTAGTAGTCAATTAGTAATAAAATGACACTTTACTAAATTTTTAAAAGTGGACTCTTTAAGTGAAACATCACAAATTAGAATGGTGGACTCTTTGCTCGGAACGGAGTGAGCATATAATTCTATTTCTCTTTCTTTGAATCTTGTCTGTGACTGTAATGCGTATCTATTTATTCTATGTGAATGTAATAGGGTCCTGCTTACGTTTATTGTAGGTGTACGTCCTAAGAATATAAAGTTTCTATGTGTGTGTGTGTGTGTGTTTATGCCTAAATAGAACTCCATATAAATGTGTTAGCATTTCCAGAGTTAAAATCCGCTTCCATAGATGTAACCAACAGTAATTCTTCAAAGCACGATTATTTGGAGGGAAAAGAATTGTAGGGTCTGTGAGAACTAGGAGATGGATGTTGCTAGATTGAAGGGTTTCAAATTGTTGAATTCTATACACAGGATTTTAACACTTCTAGTTTATAAAATCCTATTTACTTGTCAAAAAATAAGGAAAGAA
The DNA here is from genome assembly GCA_013146195.2 of Codonopsis lanceolata. Taxonomy (NCBI): domain Eukaryota; kingdom Viridiplantae; phylum Streptophyta; class Magnoliopsida; order Asterales; family Campanulaceae; genus Codonopsis; species Codonopsis lanceolata. Next base: position 19,246 of record JABEVN020000495.1, on the reverse strand, counting down.
AATAACTGCTACTTTGCAGTTTCTGAAAGAAATAGTTGCACAAAAGAAACAACAAGAACTGGATTCATTGAAGAGAAAAGAAAAGGGTAAACTCCACTTGACATTTACGAAACGAAATATAAACATCAATGATACTGCCCTTAGCTTCGATCTAAACCGAGTCCTGAATCTTTAACTCAATTTTTGAAGTTAAATCTTAATAAAGAAAGTGAAAGTACAATCCAATTCGCGTAAATGCGAGTCCAGTAATTCATCAGGAAGACGAGGTTAGCAATTTTCATGTGAATTGGGAATTAGATTTGTGTCTGAACATTAGTACCTGGTTTCAAATTGTTGAGTTCTATGGAGACATAAAAGCTTGAGCCTTCTGAATAGCAAAATCAGCTCCATCTCTTCTTTCTCTTTTTCGCCACGTTCTGCTCGCAGATTTTCAAGAACAATTTGTTTGGAGTAATACTACAAAGTACAAACTTTCAAGGCAACTAATCAAATCATTTTCAAACAATACATACCCAAAGGGGTTCACCATATAATGATAAAATCTCTAATTAACATTTGGCACATCAGGATGGAACATTTTTGTGAATCCAAAGAGTTGTATCTATATTAGTATTAAGGATTTTTTTTATTATTATTTTTTTCAATATTACGTAAGATTGAATTAATTGACTTCAAAACAATGTTACAACATGTTATGTGCGTCAAAGATTCTACAGTAGTAATATTATAAAGTGGACACCTTATGTGAATCTTGATTACTTTGAATAGTTGATTCAAAAGTTAAAACTAAAAGTCGGATTAACCACACTCTAATTTTCTATCTTTGCATCTTATGTATTGCATTGAGATATTATACTCTTGTACAATGCAATACATGGGGTGTAGAGATAGGAAATTGGGGTGTGGTTATCCAAACTTTAAAATTATTTGTATGAAACTTTGTTTGAAACTATATGATTACTCTTTTTTTTTTTTTTTTTTATATATATTTAAATTTTAACTTTGTTCCAATGCTATGACACCGGGATTGAACTCATCTCATGTAAGCCTCGTGGGATGACCCTTGTAAGAAAACTCGATCACACATCAATTTTTAAGTTGGAATTAAATTCACTTATCTACAGTATCCTATGTTTTGTTTGAACAACAAAAAGTCACTTTTGGGGGCATAAAGAGTACAATACTCTTAATGAGATGCATCAATTTCAACCACCAAGACCAATTTGCGCTTGGTGAAGGCGATGCAACTATTCAAACCCCCAATAGATGCAAATTATAATGAAACCAAACCTTCTTGTATCTTTTTTCGGTACACAATCAATAAATGATTCAAAATTAATGCATCTTTCATGTATCTTAAATTCAAATCAATGCATCATGGTTCACAAATGATATATTGTGATTCAAAGTTGATGCATCTAAAATTCTAAATTCAAAAATGGTGTCCAACTTAAATAAAATTTTATTCAGACATTTCATCAAACAGTTTATATGCATAAAAATACAAAACACACAAGTAAATGTATTTTGAGTCACACACAAACACAATGAAGAAGAAGAATAACAACAACAATATGACATGAATAAGTAAAAGAGTGAGAAGCTAGGATGATAAAGACACAATTATATAGTAATCACCGTTCTTCTTCACCAACCAACTCCCCACTCTCTTTCCTCTTCAAACTTTTTTTGCGTTTTCGGTGAGCAAATTCAACGACAAGGGAGAAGGAGAAGAAGAAACTAACAACTTTCTCTGTATTTGGGTATTATACAAACAATGTTTCAAAAATAGATTTGGGCGGTTGAAAAAAAGAGCGGGAGAGTAGAGCGAATAAATATTTGTGAAAAGGTACCGACAAGTACTTTCTCCCATCTATTACAAGTAAATACTCTCTTCACCCCCTCTCCCTTAAAAAAAAGAAAATAGATTTCTTAAACATATATGCAGTTTGATGAATCAGTGCTTTCTTGAAAATGATATTACCTCCGTTCTAAAACGAGCATCTTATTTATGACGAAAAACAGAGAGACTTTAGAAACAGGCGGAGTAGCCAAAAATACACAATCAGTTAACAAGGGAAGAGTTGCATTTAATTTAACCTTGAGTCATGGTGGTGGAATTGAGATTTGAGAACATAGAATAGACTAAAACAGGGGAGGAGAAGATTGGGGTGAACCGGCGGGAGGGCGGGGGCGTGTTCGAAGAGAAGAAAGTTTTGCTGTTGACTAGCCCGATGACTTTGAGGATTTGATGATTTCTTAGAATTCTAGTGATATTTTTGGAAGGTGCAACTACAAACAAATAAAACTACAATCTTAAACGATTTAACATGAGGCTATTTTTTCGGGACGGAGAAGTATAATGTATAAACATCAATGGTATTGTACTACTGTCATTAGATTTGATCTTAACTAAGTACTATGTCTCGGACTGCAATTTATCAAGAGGCATGACAATCCCAATCTAGGGCAAAAGTCGTAACCCGGGAACTTGTTTTTTCGGGTAACATTGTGTGTGATTATTCATTAGAAGTTGGTCTTGAATTGTTGAATTTTATGGAGACTGAATAGCAGCATTCACTCCATCCCCATCTCTTCTTTTCTGACAGAGATGAATGATTTGAGCTCAAGCTTCAGGTATTCAAACCAGTTTGAATATCTGCAGCTCTTCCTTGGCCTGCTCAATCATTTCTCTCTCTCTCTCTCACACACACACACTGTAGTTGCTCAAGAAGAAGAGAATGAACTGGAACTCTGGAAGACAAAAGGAACGAATCAAGAAAGAAAGGGAGCTAGCTGTAAAGCTTCCAATTTCTTTTGTACGGAAAAATGTATCTTGCATTTTTCAAAGGTGTGTTTAATGCAACATACCGCATTTACTTAATACATCACAAATAATAAGTAAAATGATTATTTTGCCCCTAAGAATTTAAAAGGGAAAAAGTGAAGAAACAAAGGGTAATAAGAATTTAGTTGAACATTTGTCAAAATTTATTTACATTGTGTATAATATTTTCCAAAAACAAAAACAAAAAAGGTTAAAAAAACTAACATCTTTCTACTTAGTTGGTTATGAATTATGAATGAATGAGAAGGGAAGTCATCTTTCTAGGATGACTATAAATGAAGGAGAGTCGTCTTTCTTAAATGATTTTCAAACATAAATATCATATTTTTGGGTTGGTTTTATGATTTTCAAATAAGAGAGAGGCTAAAGCCGGATTTTTGGGATGACTATGAATGAAGGAGAGTCTTCTTTCTAGAATGGCTTTCAAGCATGAATATCATCTTTTTGGGTCAGTTCTGTGATTTTTTTTAAAAGTCTGGCCTAGAAAGATGATATTCATACTTGAAAGTCATCCCAGAAAGATGTATCTCCTTCATTCATAACCAACTCGAAAGATGATCTATTTTTTATTTTGATATTTTTTTTGTGTTGATTTTGGCCAGATTTTTGGAAGTCAATTTATTTTTTTTTAGAGGGAAAACTATTTTTGTATGTAACGTACAATTTGGGTGAAATCAATTTAACCTCGTACTTTCAATATTCTAAATATTACCAATGTACTAATGTTGGAGGAAATGTTTACATTGTACAAATAGTTTAGACAAAATGTCACCAATTCCGTTAAGTTTTCATCCAAACTCGTTAACAGACATCTAATTCGTTAACAGAACGATGACCTTTGTTCATGAACGATGACATGAACTTTTTATTTGTTAAAGAGATGACCTGTAAATGAAAAATCAAAACTATTTGAAAATATTTTTACATTATTTAATAACAAGAAAATGATTCGAAAACTGAAGTTAACATAGTTATCGGTTCAAAATATATAGTATATATATTGAGTTGTCACAATATGGGTGAGGGAATAAGATGAAGTTAAGTCAGTAATGGACAAAAATACCCTTTTGAAAAGTCTATCTAATCTTTTTGTTAACAAGATTGGATGCTCGTTAACAAATTAGGACGGGGACTTAACGAAATTAGTAACATTTTGTCAAAATTATTTGTACAATGTTAACATTTTACCTCCAACGTTAGTACATTGGTGATATTTGGAATATTAAAAGTACGAGGTTAAATTGTTTTCCTCCAAATTGTACGTTGCATAAAAAGTAGTTTTCCTTCTTTTTTTTTTTTAGCCAGATCTTTTGGTTCTCTTGTTTGTATTGTTTACTCACTTTCTCTTTTAAATCCATAGGGATAAAATAGTACTTTTACCCCTCATATGTGTTGTTTTAAGCAAAATGAGCGTGTTGTATTAAGTATTGCCACTTTTAAATGCTACTGTAGTACTAATAGAGATAATTGCAAAAAAAAAAAAAAAAAAACCTGGCATATTTCACGTCCACATGTATTGATTTTAACCCTATTGAACCTCCACCTATTTTCATTTTTGTAATTAAAACATTCCGTCAAAGAGGTGTTAAATTCTTAAACGGAAAGCTAAGTTGGCTGTCAACATGGCAGACGTGGACACGGGCAGGAACCAGATTATATTTCTTGTGTTTTTGATTGCAAATAAAACCTTGTTCATTGTTTTGTTTTGCAAAATAAACTTTGGACCAAACCAGATTTTATCTACCATTTTTTTGTTTGCAAATAAAACCTTGTTCATTATTTTGTTTTGCAAAATGAACTTTGGACCAATATAAATTAATTGGCATATATTGTGTTTGTGATTGTGTTTTATTGTCTTTGTGTAATATACATTAATTTGACTTATTTATGTTTGTTGCAACAGTTTGGTTGATGATATATATGAGGATTGCTCATCAAATAAAAATATTGCATTCATTTCATATAGGTAAAATAAAGAGAATATATTAGGGGTTTAATAAGTTTCAATTTTAACACATATCCAACAACAAAGTGCACAACACCACAAAATTAACCCCGACCGTTTCGTTAATACTTTCATAGTCCGATAGCTTAAACATGCCAAATATATATATATATATATATATATATATATATATATATATATATATATATATATAAAGGCAGAAGCACATATCACATCTAAATAAGATAGCTTCCCGCCTAAATCATCTTATTAAAAATAGACCAACATTAATTTAGTCAATTCTCAAATATCTAGATTATATTTAATGTATATATATATATATATATATATATATATATATATAACAAGATTCGATTAATTGAATTCTTAATTTTCTGACTGTCCAACTTCTAAAACCGTTTGGATTATGTCTCTCTTGGCTTCAACCTCTTGTATAAATACTTTATTTGAATTTTCAAATTTGAATGCAAACAACACAATATATCTTTAGACATTTATAATTAAATTTACTAGAAAATCAATAGGTTTCACTAAGTTGATGTATTCATTCAAGCTAATGTACCAGAAATCATTCGAAAGTTCATCCAACAATCATTTGAAGTCCCACTAATTGTTGAAATCGAGATAAGTATAAAACTCATATTATAAATTTTGATTTTCTATTTAATTTGTACTTGAACGTAAATTGTATTTCTAATATTATTATTTCAAGCGGTTTCGGGATTGAGAATTAATATCGCTAAGAGCGAGATTATTCCAGTTGGCGTGGTGGCTAATTTGATTTCCTTGGCCAGTTTATTTGGTTGCAAGGTTGGGATCCTACCGACGGTGTATCTTGGGTTACCTTTAGAAGCCAAGCACAAAAGTAAAGAGATGTGGATCTCAGTCATCGAGAGGTTCGAGCAGAGATTGGCGGGCTCAAAAAAGCAAGATCTTTCAAAGTGGGGAAGGCTAACTCTAGTGAAAAATACTCTCTAGCCTTCCCACTTATTTTATGTCTTTTGTGCTTCCAGCTGTCAGCAGAACTTGAAAAATTGGAGAGAGATTTTTGTGGGATGGGTCTATGGAGGCACGAAAGTTTCATTTGGTTAGATGGGAGAAAGTTTGTAATAGTGTGAGAAATGGAGGCTTGGGGATAAAAAATCTGAAGTTTTTAATTTGGCTTTTTTGGGGAAGTGGCTTTGGAGATTTGTGGTGGATAGGAATGCTTGGTGGAGGAGAATGGTGGTGAGCTTGTATGGTGAGGGTGAGCATTTTTGGTATCGGAAAGATATTTCTACCTATTATGGGGTGGGGGTTTGGAAAAGAGTCAGGAAGGGTTGGCCTTAGTTTGAGAGACACATCTTGTAACACCCCAAACTTGGGTCCGACCTGGACCCACATCCGCCACGTCACTACAAATTCAAACTTAAATAAAGACTAAATTTAAACACCATCCAACGAGAATTACAAAAGTCTTCAATTTAAAATACAACCATCCAAAATAAATTACGAAACAAAAGTCTACTAAATTAACTACGTCTCTATTAAAGTCCAAATTATATAAGTACGACCTAAAAGTCTTGATTCCTTCACTGGTATCCTCTACCTCAAGCTTAGTCTTCAATTCCGATTTGGAAAAAGAGTGATGTGAAGGGTGAGCGAATAAAACTCAGTAATATCATACGTCGCCCTTCCGGTTTCTAAGGAGGGGTGACTCAAAGAATAATCATGTTGTATGTAGAACAAAGTTTAGACATTTGATAACTTGCAAAATCAAAAGATAGGTAACGAAAGATTAAAAATTCTTTTTAAATGGAAAGTTCAAACAAAAAAAAATGTGGATCAATAAGTTTGTCGTTACTGATTGTCCTATGCCAGCTAGTAACAACCGAAGATCAAATACATTTATTAAGATCACATAAGAGTCTAATGACCAAGAACCAAATCCCCCAAATGGTACACAAATCCCTTGTAGGGTACACAAATCCCCCGTAGGGTACACAAATCCCTCGAAGGGTACAAAAATCCCCTGAAGGGTGCACAAATCCCCCGAAGGTACATCATTATGGTATATCCGGATTACCGCACTGACGGGCCAAGTGGTGCAATTTAATTTATTCCATTGTTTTTCATGTAATCCCCGTAACGGGTTGTTCTTACTTAGTGATCATAATTATTTTCAAAATATAAATAATACTATAAATATACGACTATCAAAATAATACTTGCATTGCAAATCATTATTTTCAATATAAAGGAGTATGCCGATAAGTTGACAAATATGAAATAAATTTTTCGATAATAAAAAGTATTTCATGTAGACAAGTTTAAGCACGAAAATTTGCGATAACGAATTCATAACGAAGATATTCAACAAAGGCTAACGACGGAGTCAAAACAACTATCGACACGAGGTCGGTCATGGCAAATGAAAGAACAAATAATTCAAGAATTAGTGGAAGCCTAATTCTTATACTTTCACAAAAAACCTAAAAGAAACGTAATCCTTTACCTCGATATGCTTAGCAACAATAATCCTCAACACGTACAAACGTTTCAAACTCGTTCGTCCAAAACTAGCATTAGCTTAACCAAGTATCAATTAATATATTCATAAAGTCACTTATTTCTCTATTTGACTTTTCTCACTCCTAACTCAAAACTATCTATTGATATACCCATTGTATTCAAGTAATTTTATTTTTTTTTAAAAAACTTTTCCCAAACCACACATAAATCATATGCACATGCTATACATCTCTATCTATATGAATTGCAATCATTACTTCTATTAAATATCTATAGTATAATATGTTGTTTTAAACACACACACATATATAAGTCCACGCACCCACTGTTTTCATTCAAATACACACACTGTATACCTGCAATATAATATATATAGATGTATCTAACCCCCCCTATTGACTCCACACACACACACACACACACACGAACTGACGCACACACATAAGCACACACACTGACACACACAAAACACATTATACTCCATTATATTATGCTAGACTATTCGCACACATACATACACTACAATCTGCCTACTGTTATATCTATAACTTTATGTATTGACGAACCAATTGATTACCTTAGGAATTGTTGCCGCCTCTCTCCCTCTTTCGTTCGGCCGCACTTTCTTTGTTAATTGGTAAAGAGTTTTCTTCCCCTCTCAATACTCTTTATATAAAACCATACTACCTACAAATACATCCATTTGTCTACATTATTTACAGACTTGCAACTGTCTCTTTACAAATAATTACAGATATACTTGAAAATATTTGGTCATAATAACGGCTATATTACATAATATTTTCTAATCTAATCCGGGCAGCACAATAGCTTATATTGACTACATTGGGCCGGATTTTAAATACAACTTTAAATAATAAATGAGCGGAAAAGTAAATGAATAAATAAAATAACGCCTTTAAAGGTTTTTACCTTTTAGAGCGGGGTGTGCTCGCTCTGTCCTTCTCGGGAGAGGGAGACTTTTATTGCTGCTGCTGATGTGATTTGGGCGAGTGGCGGCTTATATATGGTGTTTTGGCTCACTCACTTAGGCGAGAATGACGGCTTAGTTTTTGTGGTTTTGGCTTATTTGGTTGGGCGGAATAACGGCTTATATGGGTTGATTTTCAGCTATTACTCGAGCGGAGTAACGACTTACTTTATGATTTTGGGGGGAAATAGGGTGGATACCTAGGCGGGGGCTAAGGCGCACTTCTGGGTTGGTTTTGTGTTTAGAGGAGATTTGTGAGTTTGAGGCTTTTGAGGTGATCACTCTCTATCTCACTTCTCTCTCTATTTCTCCAATGCTTGAGCGGAGAATTTTTATCGTGAAAGGTGTCTTTGAATGAAAGGGGACTGTATTTATAGGAGGCCGAGGACATCGGCGAATTTAATTTCCTTCTTCGTGCATCGGTAGAAGCTTGTACATCTTGGGAGAAATTGCACATTACGGCAAATGAAGGAGAGAATTGGGCGCAGCGCAATACAAAATTGGGCGCAAGCAAGGGAATTGGGCGCCATGCCCAAGCAAATTGGGAGCCACGCCCAATTTCAATGGTGGCCATGCCTAATTTCAAACTTCTCATTTTTTGTACACTTTGGTCCCTGCAGTTCGTCCTTTTGCGCATCCTGCTTTGTCCTTTTGCACTTTTGACTCTGTAACTTGACATTTGTTAATGTTTTAACAGGTTTTGATATTTTATGTCATGTCACATACCAGGGGTACGAAATTGGGGTGTCTACAGGTACATATTTAATGAGAGAGAGTGTGTGTGTAATGGGTATTATTATCACAGCATATTTCACAATCCATCATTAATTACATTTCTTAATCTTTGTGTTTTGTCCACTATGAATATGTATCTGGGACGGAGGGAGCATATATATATAGCTTAAAAAATCTCAACAAAAACATGTTATAACATGATATCAATAACACAATTAGTAAAAATAGTACTCCCTCCGTCCTTAAATTATTGTCCTGTTTTTTTTTCGTCCGTCCCAAAATAATTGTCTTGTTTAAAACTTTCCTTTTTAGGATGTCATTTTACCGTTGTACCCTTACTTTTTCATCGAATTATGGACAACATATAATGGACTTTAAAGTAAACTACACATCAAACCAATATTAATAGGGTAGGGATAACTACAACCCTTACTCTTTACACCCCACTCATTTCACACATCTATCTCTACACCCCAGCTAAGGTACCTATTGTACCCTTTTCCTACCAACCCACCAACCAGGTTAATTACATACCTACCCCTGCCACCAAAGTCTGGACCGCCATTTGAAGGAGCCTTTGAACGCACGAACACAACTCCCTCCCCATCCAGCGCGCAAACTCTACAATTCGTCTAAGGTGAAATGAACCAACAGCAGCAAAACAACAACAACATCAACATGTTGTATTTTAGATTTTTTTTTTCAAGTGTTGAAACTCATCAACAATGTTTTCATTTATTGGTATAAATTTTCATCCTCTTCTACATGTAAATACTAGTTTTAGGTCTAATTTAAATATCAATAACCATGTAGAGCTAAATACTAGTATGAAATGCATGAATTTGTGTTAAATTTTCGTTAAAAAGTACAATTTTTTTATAAATATTTTGACTATAAACCCCATTTGATGTTCGGACATGGTTTGATGAACACTCACTCAATAGGCTGTTCATCTCAAGATGGTCGAACATTCAATAGGATGTTCATCTCAAGCTGGTCAAACAGTCAATTTGTGTTCTTCCACTTTGGCTCAGACAGTCTGTAGATTGTCCATCTCACTTTGGGCGAATTGCCCATGCGTTGTTCATCTCACTCTTTACTCTGGTTGAGCTTCCCATGGGATGTTCATCTCACTCTGGCCGGACACTAAGGACGCCGGACGTTATTCATCACACACTGGCCGAACTCTCCCTTAGTTGTTCATCACTTGCTGAATTTCAGCCTGCGCACACTTTACTTTAGTTGCGTGATTTTGTTGGAACTAGAACCTAAGTAAGATTAATTTATGTGATGTTTACAGGACAAGCAATCATGAAATTTTATGAGAGGAGGCCAAGGAGAAGGCCAATGGCATCGGCTAGAAAAGAAATGGAACAAGAACGTCAACAAGAACCAGAAGTACAAGTCCAACAACCGCATGAGATGTTGCAATATCACGAGTAGGGGCATGTACATAGGAAGGGCAGAACGGGAGCCTTTTCAGCAGCATCAGAACCTTTTTCAGCTGGTACCTTTTTCACCAGGATCATGAGCCTTTTAACTAGGATCAGGATCTCGGGCAAAGCAGGAGCAGGAGCAAGAGCAGGAGCATTTATTTGGGCCTGCGATCGAGCATGGATTTCCCAGTGGTTCGCGTGATACATCGTTGCTGACTTCGTATGAGCCACATGTAGCTGCATTTATTTGGGCTGGTAAGGAAGAGAGGAGAATTCTAAAATGCCACAATCACACAGCGAAATTGCTTAATTGGGTCATTCCTAATGGCAAAATTTCGAGGGCCTTTCGGGCTATGGTTAGGGCAGTGCATTTAGTCGACCAAGGCAGGTTTGCTATGCTGATGCGGATGTTAGTTTCTGGAACAATGGCATCCAGAGACTAATGTCTTTTAGGGAGATGACCATTACTTTAGACGATGTGTTTTGTTTGGTCGGTCTTTCGATTGTGGGTGATCCATTATCTTGTGCTAGGGATGTTGATGCCACATATGTGAGTCAGATGTTGGGAGCGCCACTTGAAGAGGTTTTTGAGAGCATTATAAATAGGAGAGGGGTTTCGGTGACATTGGAGTGGCTATGTGTGAGGTTTAATGATAATGTCGCGTTTGAGGATGAGTTTAGGGTGGGTTGTGCTGTGAGGGCATACTTCTTATTGGTTTTGGGTTGCACGATATTTATTGATAAGAGCGGAACTCGTGTACATATTGCTTTCTTAGAGTGACTTGAGGATCTTGAAAATCTAGATACTTATGCGTGTGGAACTGCCACCCTTACACATTTATATAGACAGCTAGGGCAAGCGTTTAGGTATGACACGAAGTGCTGGTTCCATGGCATTACTTAAGATAATACTTATAATTATTTTATATTTTTATGTTGTGTATTTACTATTAAAGTTAAGATTTTTTTATTTGATACTTTAATTTCTTGAAGTGTTTATTTTATTGTATTTAGGCGTGGATCTACTTGCGGTTTCCATATCTGAGGCCTCCACATAATGTTGATTACAAGTCTAGATACATGCTTCCACGTAGGTAAATCCCACAAGGGAATCAGGGACGATGCACAGACCGTTTGTCAGCATCACGTGAGCAGTTAGATAGACCGATAAGCCGTGACTTGAGTATACGTATTTTTCTATCAATTTCAACAACTTTTTAATATTAGGCTTGGTATTGAAAGTTTTTTGATTTTTTGTTGGTCTATTCTTTTAGGTTAATTGACTTCCTTACGACAGTAAGGTCAGGGAGCGGTTTGAATGGCATCAGATTGCCACGTATCTGGAATACATACAAATGAGCTATATTGTCGACTCATACCATCTAGACAGAGTCCTTCGACAGTTTGGGCATGAGTAAACGATTCCGAGGACAGTCATTGCTCTCATAGGAGACAACAATGATCTTCATCATTATCGGTGTTTATGTTTTTTTTTTGTATAATGATTATGACTTGTAAAACAATTTTTAGTATTTTTTGTGGTTATGAAATTTTTAGCAAACCTTTTATGAATTCGTGTGGTTTGGTTTTAATGTTATTATTTTATTGCAGACTTTGTATAGCATATGATAATTCATAACAACATAAAAGAAACATTAGCAAAACCTCAATATCATACATAATTTAAATACATAAATATCAAGTATCATTAAAAAGAGTTGATTAACCAAAATGACATGTTCAAATACATGTTTTTTTTTAAATTTTGTAATTTGTTGGAAACAATTAATATTAAAACCTCTATTGTTAGTCTTGCTATGTTTTCATATTTCTTTTCTTTTTTCTTCAACCGTGTACTAACTACTACTAAAACAAAAATCGATGCTGTCTAGCGGCTTTCTGTAAAATGCTAATGATTGTAAAAAAATTAATTGAATTAAAAACTTTTATCATTTCACAGGACGACCTTTACAGCTATTAACAATGTTCTTGATGCGTCCAAGATAATCTGGACACACTGGACAAGCCCAATCTAAACACCTGGCTTTCAACGTGTTCTTGAATCCTCACAGCCCAACTCTGCAACGTCAATAAGCAAACATAAACTGAGCAGGGGCACTCCCTGCAAAGGCCCTCCGGCGTGTGAATCAGTACACAAATAAGCAGTTGAGTAAGTAATTTGACAGAGTTTTGGCTAGAGAATTAGATTGCGCATACCTCTCTCCAAATTTTGCCAAGCTTTTATATCTTGTAGGAGGTATAGCGCCCATAATCATGAATAACTGCCCATGATTGGCATTAACTGCCCATGATTGGCATTAACTCCCCTACCAACGGTCATGGCCTCTGGTCTGGATTCTTGCTCGGGTGTAATCACCCTCAACTGTTACCTTGTTCTTTACCGGACATGAATGTCCTCAACTGTTAATAGCTTTTACTGACGAAGACGGGCATTGATGCTCGTTTATCAATTTTGCTCGTTTAGCCGAGCCCCCATCTCATAAGTAACTAGCCTGCCCAAAACTAAGGTTTTGCCCGGTTGCTCGCATAGCACCTCTGCTCGCTTGCTCGGAACAAGTACGCCTGACACGTGGCTCATGGCTTGGGCCTATTGGGCCAGGCAGCTCAGTAGCCCCTAACTCCTTGTCTTACCGAGTATTCATGCTCGTGACGAGGAGGAAACTAAAAAATTCAAAATACATTTCTCAAATAATCTTAGAGCCAAAAAAGAACAAAACAGGCGGCAACTCACACAGCGTGTTGTGGAAGCGTTCTTTGAAAGCGTGACTCCATGCCCATTAAACATGCCCATTAAACCTTTGCCTCGTTCACCGCACCTCGTGCTTCGAGCCCAATAATTCGATCTCTCAACCGACGGCTTCGTTGGGTATAAAAGGCAGAATTCCCCTCTTTTTACAACTTTACGCCTCAAATATTTCGAAGAGATCCTCTCACAAATAGACGAAGCCAACAAAGATTTCTGCAGATTTTCATCAAGAACTACTTCCCAGGTTTCATCCTTACCGTATTTCGAAAGCACAATCAAGATCTTCCCCAAGTTTTCCAGGTATTTCGCCTCCCCTTTTTCATCATTCCATTGCATTATATTTTCTTAATTTCTGGATTAGGGTTTATACTGTGTAAACCCCCCTTTTCGTTTTTCTGCAAATTGTTCCTCCCAAGTCCAATCACCTTTGCCTTTTACGAATTACCAACCCTTTTCAACCCAAACCAAAGGAATCGAGAAATCCATGGTCAGTACCCCGTTTACTGATCTCACAAGCCGCGTACCATAGTTTCTTTTTCGCCATACTTCACCCGATCAATATCTAACCTGCAATTCTCGATTCCTTTTCCTGTAGGATGTCTAGCGAAGGGACCGTTTCTGAAATTGAAGGCCGGAGCTACGACCATGGAGCTCCAAGAGAAATGCCTCCGCCCTCGACCTCAACTTCCGAAGAAAGCGAGCAAGATGTGATTCCACTAGTTACTCGCCGACGAAAACCCCCACAACTGAGCGGGCAACAAGCCAACAACAACCCCCAAATCCTTGACGGATCCGAGCAAGAAAATGATCTTCCTCGCCCAAACGAACAATTACCCGGACCAAGCCAAACCTCATTTGTTCCTGCCTCCTCATATTCTTCTCCCTCGATCAGGTGGGAAGATCTGAACTCCGAGGACGAGGTTAGTACCTAGTTCTACTCGCTAGGAATGGATCCCAAGCTGTACCGTGTTCGCGCTTTTGATTTAGACATAGAGAAAGATGGCCATAATTTCCAGGGAGACAAGATGGTATTTTACTTTGACTTTTTTCAGGTTGGACTACGTCTTCCTCTCGACCCATTCATTGTCGAGCTAATGAATGCCTCCAACACCCTTCCCTGCGACCTAACTTTAACCACTGTTAGGTTCTTAGTATCATTCACCGTAACTGCTTGGGTCACTCGGATTTGAGCCCGATATGACTTTATTCATAAGTTTTTCCTCCTTTCTCTTGATAAGAAAAGCGGGTCGTATCAATAGCCGTTCAAACCATGGCTTCTTCAAGCTTCTTCTTGGCCCAACAAAGTCGGTGGGATGGGAAGGCCTTGCTTATTAAATCGAGCATTGGCTGGCCCTTTGCACCCTACATCAGCGACTACGGTCTTCCCGAGAATGACAAACATGTCTACCGAGCTGGGGAACCCAGAATAGTTAAGGCTTTTAGAAATCTATTGGGAGCAAGAGAAGGACAAGCCGGGCAAGATTTCGTGTTGGACTGGCGAGTTCTTACTTCGGACCTCGGTCTTTTGCGATCTGTTGAGATCTCCTACCTTCCCATTGAAGGAGTTGAACCCCGAGTTGTAATCGACCCAGAAACTCCTCATCCATACTGGGGCTCTTGCCATGGGAATAAATTCCCTAGTGAATGCGAGGATTGTGCTCGTGCTGGAACTCTTTGCCGACTCCCTTTCTCACTCTCTGGTTATATCTCAGCTGTTTACTTTGTCATCCCTTTTTTTTCCTTTTGATAGTCTTACATACTTATGCTTTTCTCGGTGCTAACATTCTCGTGACCTTGTGCAGATATGAGGCAATTGACGGACGTTTCCAAGTTCATGCAGGCTGCCAAAAAGAGCTCCAGCAAGCGAGCTAAGCACTTATCAACCCAGCCAGCCATCACTCTTCCCACGGTCCCGGCCACTACTTCAAGCCGTGGAACAAAACGCCAACAACCCGAACCCAGCCAGTCTGCAGCAACCTTTATCCCTACACCTCTGGTGCGAGAACCAGTAAATATCTCACCCCCTGTCATCAATGTTGAACAAACTGAAAGCCCGAGGAGGAGCAGGCGCTGGCGGATAAAGCGTAGTTGAAGAAAGCACTCCCCAACTTCCTTCTTGGCAACAGGAAGACTTCGTCATGCCCGACGACCAACCAAAAGCTGCCGCCCTCATTAGGGAACTCGCCAACGTACCAGATCTCAACAACATCGCTGTTCACAAAAGAAGTGGTTTCCAGGCCACCGCTGGACTGGGTTTGATGAAGCGATTACACCACAGCGGTATCCAGAAGAAGTACGCAGACCAGACAAGCTCGGTCTCGATTGGAGAGATGGGCATGTGCATGACCGAGGTAAGGCATTCCGCCCATTACTTACTGTTTTTCCTCTTTCCTCATCTTTAACTCGCAATTTCTCTCACAGATCGCCAACAAGTCCATCTTGATGTATGAGCGTCTAATCACCAATCTCAACAAGAACAACACCCTTACCAGAAAGACACCCTAGGCCGAGAAGAATGCTCGGAAGAGAAGATCAAGCGCATCCGAGTGACCTCAAAAATACCGAGGAATCCCTCACCCAACAAAGTGACCAGAGCTTTGAAGGTCGGCCGAGAAAACCGCCTAGAATCCCGGTTAAATCTTTCCAAAAAATCGGAAGAAGCCGCCTTGAGCGACATAGGCGGGGTCTTGTGGAGGCGAGCTTGCCAAAATGACTTGGAAGCTGCTAACGCCACCGTCACCAAGCTCGAGCAAATGGTATCGGAGGTCGGCTCTTTGTCAAGTGACGAACAGAAGCAGGAAGCAGCAAATTATTGAAGATTATAAGAGTTCAAGCGACTTCGCCAACAGCGTGGAAAGTGAAGCTTATCCGTTCTTCGTACAAGGCATGAACCACATCTTGAGGCAAATCGCTTGCGGCCAGTTGGAAGTCGCCCGAGCAACTTCTTTGAATGGGAGCTAATCCCTCTTTTTGCTCATCTGCTGCGCCACTCCCTCGTGCCTTTTAATGAAGATGAATTGGAGTCATTGGCGAGGCCGATCTTGAAAGGGCTTGTCACCGTGGAACCCCCTCACTGTCACTAATCAGCCGGTTACCGACCTCATGACAGAAATTTGGAGGTCTCAAGCTCCTTCAACCACTGCTGATAATGCCCAAGGTCAAGCTGATGATGAAGTTACTATCCTGGATACCACCGAAAGTACCGAGGAAGGCTGCCTGCTTCAACCAGAGGAACAACGCCTCGTTGTCGAACTTCGTATCTTGGCACAACGTGCCAATTTGGCCTTCGTGCCTTGTCCCAAACAATTTTAATTCTCGTTCTGTAATATTTTAACTTCCTTTCCTTACTTCTGAATGACTTCATAGTATAAGTTTTTGCCAAGCAAAATAACTTTTTACTCGCTCTAAAGCGATCACCACGTAACTAAATTTTTACTCGCTCGAAAGCGATCACCATTTAGATTGGGCTTGTCCGTGTGTCCAGATTATCTTGGGCGCTTGGTTCCGTTCGAATCGAACCCGGGTCCCCACGGGTGAAAGCCGGATATCCTAACGGGGCGACAACGGAACCAACCGATACGCCCAAGATAATGCGGACACATGGACAAGCCCAATCTAAACACTGCTTTCAACGTGTTCTTGAATCCTCACGCCCCAACTGCGCAACGCCAATAAGCAAACATAAAGCGGCGAGGGGGCACTCCTGCAAGGCCCTCCGGCGTGTGAATCGGTACACAAATAAGCAGATTGAGTAAGTAATTTGTGAGTTTTGGCTAGAGAATTAGATTGCGCATACCTCTCTCCAAATTTTGCCAAGCTTTTATATGCGCCGGAGGTATAACTGCCCATAATCATGAATAACTGCTCATGATTGGCATTAACTGCCCATGATTGACATTAACTGCCCATGATTGGCATTAACTCCCCTACCAACGGTCATGACCTTTGGTCTGGATTCTTGCTCGGGTGTAATCACCCTCAAGCGTTACCTTGTTCTTTACCTGGACATGAATGTCCTCAGCTGTTAATAGCTTTTATCGACGAAGACGGGCATTGATGCTCGTTTATCAATTTTGCTCGCTTAGCCGAGCCCCCATCTCATAAGTTACTAGCCCGCCCAAAACTAAGGTTTTGCGGTTGCTCGCATAGCACCTCTCTCGCCGCTTGCTCGGAACAAGTACGCCTGACACGTGGCTCATGGTTTGGGCCTATTGGGCCGAGCGGCTCGATTCTAAAAATCGTTAGACGTCCACTAGGCGTAAGACCAGCACCTAGTGCCTAGAGTGCCAAGGCGAGGCGTAGTTAGGGCCTAGAATTAATAGATAATTATACTCCCTCCGTCCCTAAATAATCGTCTTAGTTGACCCGACACACAGTTTAAGAAAAAACAATTGACTTGATTATTTATATTGGTTTAATGTGTAGTTTCCTTTAAAGCCCATGTGTATGTGGCCCATAATTAAAGTAGAGTGAAAAAGTAAGGGTAAAGTGGTAAAAGTCATGTTCTAAAAAGGTAAGTTTTAAATTGGACAATTATTTTGGGACGGACGAAAAAGGAAAGGAAGACGATAATTTAGGGACGGAGGGAGTAATAATTTTTTATTTTCTAATATAATCATTAAAACTTTCACATATTCTAATTAAAAAGAAAAAATAAAATTTTGTCAAATCGAAGCTTCTAACGTAACGACGTTTATAGACACAAATTATTTGTAAAATTTTTTGAATATAAGAATTTTTTAGTAAAATTTTTTGGTATTTTTCCCTATCATATATATATCTATCGTCCACCATTCTGACCCTTTTCTTCGCTTCTACAAGGCGGACACGTTAGACGATTTGGTTTGACGTGAACGTGAACCCACCGAAGCTTTTTCAATTTCCTCCTTGTCAAAACGGCGTCGTTTTGCTTGGTGACCTGTCCAAATATCGGTAGCAGTTGTCACTGAGTGCCGCCCCTTCCCAATATACCATACGAAGAGGGAGAAGCGAAAACAAATGGAAGAGGGGGAGTGAGGGAAAGAGAGAGAGGCTGGGGCTGCCGGGACGCCACGCCGTGAGCCGTCCATACGCTGTGCGCTGAAGCGCTAGAGGGGCGGAGTACGAGAGGACCGAGGAGGCGAGTAGGCAAGCGGAGAGTGGATTGAGCATTGCGATTTGGGAAGTTGATTCAAATATTCGATTCGGATTATCAAACATTATTTGAGCCTTGGGGTAATCAACAAACTTGAAACTCCCTCTTCTTTCTTTATTTTATCCGAATCAGGGATTTTAATTTGGG
Source organism: Codonopsis lanceolata (assembly GCA_013146195.2). Classification (NCBI taxonomy): domain Eukaryota; kingdom Viridiplantae; phylum Streptophyta; class Magnoliopsida; order Asterales; family Campanulaceae; genus Codonopsis; species Codonopsis lanceolata. The sequence continues at coordinate 711 of JABEVN020000495.1, read as the reverse complement.
GTTAAAATAGTTGATTTAGGGGATGAATTTGGGTAGGAAAGCAAGTAAACAACTTATGGACGAATTAGGGCTTTTTATTTGGGTTGTTGAAAACTTGGAATTAATTTACTTTTTCCATTGTTGGTTACTTGGGCTTTTCACTGAGTTCTTGAATTTATATTCAAAATTAGGCTATTTTAATTTACATATTTAAGCAAATTTGGGTTTGGGAATTGGTTTGTTGAGGATTTGTTTGGTTTAATGGTTTTGAGCTATTGTTAATTGTTTAAATTGTAATGTTTTAGTGTTAAGAGCATTTGCAAAATCAATTTATGATATTTTTAAGTGACTCACTCGGTCACTTGTATGTTTTATTGAAATAGCTTTACAAATGATTACGTAATTAACCGTTTTCCATACTTTGAAAAGCGTTGAGGACAACTCGATCAATTTCTATGTTTTTTTGTAATAGTTATAATTGTGAACCCACCGAAGAATTTTCCAGATTCGCCAATTAACATCCATTGCAGCCGCACTCAAAAGCCCATGATCTTCAAGTAGTAAGGTATTTTTAATCTCACTTCAAGCAAACTTGGCACGCTTTGAATTGATATGTTAAAGAGACTTTTCTAGTCATGATTTGCTATCAATTGAATTCAGATCTGGATTTTATGGTGCTCGGTCCCGATGAGTCTTGGATTTTATTTGATTTTGATGGAGCGGTTTATGTTT
>JABEVN020000494.1:0-30839 GCA_013146195.2 Codonopsis lanceolata | reverse complement strand
CAGAAAACCCATAGCAAGATTACTAAGATGAAAATTACGAATTGATGAAGTTTGCCCATTAAGATGAAGTTGGCCAAGGCACGATACCCAATCGAAGGCAACGATGCCCACTCGATTCTTGCGTCGGAGTGACATCATATTTGAGTTGGAAACACGTTAGAGCCAAAAAGAAGTTGGAGGTGGCAACGATGCCCACTCGATTCGACGCCCACATCGCATCGCACATTCCAACACTCGCATTTCATATTCCTACGCCCACATCGCACATATCAGCCCACGTCGCATTATACCGACACCGCTTCACACATTCCTACGCCCACATCACAAACTAAAAGTGAGTCCTAACTATCTTCCCCATCTACTATTATTCGGGATAAGAGAAAAGAAGATAGAGAATGAAGAATTAGGCGTCCGAAGAACTACATAAATCCGACTCAAGCGAACAATCATAGGATTTTGACGGGATCGGAAGAGGTAATAAAGAAGTAAGGGCCGATTCCTTTTTTTCACAAATCGAAGTGAATTGCAATTTGATAGAAGTTCATGAACTTCATCTTTGACCGTTATATATCAAAGGCAATGGCCCTGAAAGAAATGCACGGAAGGCTCAATTAATGGAATTTGTGAAGCATCCTTTCTAATCATACTAATTCACTTACCCCTATACCCCACTCACATCAACTTTTTCCATAAATTAGGAATGGTGGTCAAATATCTTTAGCATACTGCATTTCTATTATTCTATAAAATTGCCCAAGGAGTTTAAGGAGGTGAAATTAATGGCGATGTACTGACTATGGAATTGGAGAACGATGGACAGTAGGGGGAGGAGGGGCATTTAACGAAGAATGTAATAAAATTGGACTTATGCAGTTGAAAATAAAAAAGGGGGCACTGTAGTGTTTACAATTTCAGAAAAGAGACTAGCCCGCAATTATTCATTTCTTTTAGGTATACAACAACAAATAGTTTAGATTATGAATTGTTTCTCCCTTTAATTTCTATACATGTTAATCTAATACTAGTATTTTACTATTTTATTATCATTGTTTCAATATTGCTAGATTTATCGGTTAGTACATGTGAAAATTTTAATGAATGTTAATTAATAATTATAATATATCTTTAAACATAAAAAATAATGTAATTATGTCTTAATTCCTCGGCCCCGCCTAGGCGCTAGGACCTCGTCTGGCGCCTAGCACTCACCTAATACTCAATTATACTTCGTGCCTTGATTTTTTCCTGGATTTTTGGTTGACAACAAGTCATGTTGCAATTGGCGGTGTAAAAATATTTTAAACCACCAATTGATAGAAAATGAAATCTTTTACGATATCAAATCAATGAGACCCAAATAAATATAAAAGGAAAACATGTATTTTGGAACAAAAGAAAAGTAGGAAACCTCCATTTTAGAACACTACCATTTTTTAATCGGATTGGATCCTCTATTTCAAAACTTTATTTCTTCTCCTATTCCACTATTGGATCATTGCCACATGTCCAATTTGCCTAAAAGAAAGGCATTTAGTTAAACCTTTTTTTTTCTCTCTAGTTATCAAGTTGCAGACTTTCTAAAAAAAAAAAAAGTTGCAGACTTTCAATCATGGTGTACCTGGATTGATTTCACATATGGATTTGTTAATTAACTCTCTCTTTCTATATATATATATATATATATATATATATATATATATATATATATATATATCTATGTTAATTTCAAATACATATTCACCTAATTTGTAGTGAATAAAAAATTTCCCAAGCCGTATGAAGATTAGTTTGGTGTTGTTGATCACGCCATAAAATGGGTGACCATCTTTGGAAGCCACGTAAGGTATTTGAGTGAGGTGGAAATAACAAATAGGATATCTCGAGCTTGATTTATTTCTATTTACGGATTGGTGCGGTCTTGGGGTGGAATAGTCTTGTTGGAAAGCTTTGCCGTTTCCTGTGATCTGAGAATAAGGAGGACCGTTAGGGAGTCGAGGGTGACCCAGCTAAAACCCTCAGGTGTGAGAATTCATGACAATTCAAAGTAAAAACCACAATTCAAGTGTACCTTGAAGTTGCTGGTGAAATATGAAGAGAGTGCGTTTGTGCTAATAGGTCTGAGAGACAGAGCGTAACTCGTTCTCTGGACTAAAGGGTTGTAGTTATAGGTCTTAGCTTGGGGATCAAGTCAAGGATGGAGACCAATCTGTTGCTAGTCAGCTAGCTGGCGGTCAGTCATTGGCTTCAACTTTATCTTTCGTACTTTCCTCTCAGAAGACGGGTTAGTTAGTGGAACAGATCGCGGCTTACACATGACATGCTCTTGTCTTTCCAAGGGCCAGTGATTCTCGATCAATAGGTTTGTCGAGCAGGGATGCTCCTTGGCCATGTTCCTGACCATGGGCATCTTCGTTGATGGTGAGGTCTACTTGACTACTTTGTTTAACTGTGTTGGCACTCTGTTGTCGCCACGTGGCCAGGTAATAAGTGGGCCCCTTCGCCTCATAACTCCACCGGATGCCCGCCACTACAAATCATCATCCTGAACTACACCAACTCCATTAATCTGAAACAAACCTCAACTCTCCAACCACGACACGATCCGAATTCATTAACCTGAGACTAACCTCACGAATGCCCCTACGGCTCCATCTCCTTCACCATTAACCTCGAGCACGAAGACGTCACGAGACAAGAGCTCTGGAAAGAAGAAATTGTCGGGAAAGCATACCATAATTGATGAATGTCGTTATATCATTATTAATTACTCCCCCGTCCCTAAATAATCGTCTTGGTTGATTCGGAGCACAGTTTAAGAAAAAAAAATTGACTTGATTATTTATATTGGTTTAATGTGTAGTTTCCTTTAAAGTCCATGTGTATGTGGCTAATAATTAAATTAGAATGAAAAAGTAAGGGTAAAATGGTAAAAAATGATGTTCTAAAACGGTAAGTTTCAAAGTAAACAATTATTTTGGGACGGACGAAAAAGGAAATGAGGACGGCAATTTAGGGACGGGTGGAGTACTAATTATTATAATTATAATATCGATTTCATAAATTTAGGAATATTAATTATCATTATATAGTTTATTTGTTGTTTTCTCGGAATAACAAATGACAGAATTTTAAATAGAAGAAGGAGATGAGAAATTTAAGTATAACAGATAATTAAATCAACAATTTGAAGTCGAGGCACATGTTGGACACGATCTCCGTAAGATGAAATTTACCCGTACTGTGCTTCACGTTTGTTGGCAAACGCCTCTAAGATGCAATGACTTTACAATCTGAGTAGGCGGCACTTCAATACTCGGATTCCGACTAACTGACTTCGGTGTTTCAGAACTTTCAACACTTGAAAGGATTTATGCAGCAATATGATTATGATTTCGGATTTCTGTGTGAATAAATTGTCAGACCAGAGGGTTATTTATATATAGCGAAGAGTTGGGGTAGCTATTGGTCAGTAGTTGCAACTCTAGATTTAGTGGTTGCAAAGTGCACCTCTAAAGCGCCCAATGTGACCTGTGCGTACACGCTCGCCTTGACTTCGGCAAACCCATGCGTGTGACTCCACTTGGTTGCACCTTGGGAAACACTTAATACTCCTTATGGTGGACCTATAAATAATGTTTCTTAAAGCTCTTTATTATGCCAATGTGGGATATGACTTTCCATACCCCATTTACTCTTCAATTAACAAAATTAAGTTGCCTACTTTGAGCATTATTATATCAGTCACCCGTTATTAGTTTTGAAATAGTAAATACCTATATTATAAAACATATCAGGGGCTAACTAGCGACCCAGATCGACTTGTGTCAAATACAATTAGCGATCCAGATTGATTAGTAAATAAGTGAGTTACATATAAACCCCTTAAGAATGAGTTATGTTTGAATTACCCCCCCTCTACAACCAATAAATATGTAATAACCCCTCAATTATGTTTTTTTTAATTATTTTCTCTACAACCAATTACAATTATATGAATGCTTTCCTCTAACACATTTTTTAACCACATGCTTCCGTTTGAGTTGATGAGGAGGTTATCTACAATTTATCCCAAGTATCCATTGAGTTAATTTAATAAGATATTTGTTTGTAACTTTGGTAATTAATTTTTGCAATTATAAATATTTGTAGTTTAATTTTATAATTAAAATTTAGTTTGTACTTTTTTAATTATAATTTTTATCGTAATAAACTGAATCTCAATTTAATTTTTGTCCGACCTAGATTTATTGTTTTAAAAAAACATTTGTTCGTAAAAAGTGTGCTAAGTTTAAATATTTGTATTTTAATTTCTTTCTTTTTTTAAAATGTGTGCTAAGTTTTCCTTAATAGTCTTAAATACTTGTGATTTCAAAATAGTTTTTAGTTAATTCACTCTAACTCAATCAATTTATTACATATTTTTTATTTACCGCGATTTTCGTTTTTAAGTTTATTTCAATTAACAGTTGTTGTATTGGTATGTGTAAGAGAGAATTTTTTTTAAATGCTTAATTATACTCCTTTTGGATGAGTTACAAAAATTTAAAGGGAATAAAATGGTTAATTTCTTTAATTTTCGGTAAGCCGTCTTATTTATTTCTTTAATTTTCGGGATTTTTTTCCCTACAAAATCTCAAGCATATACTAATTCCTTCGCATCTTGCTTGCTTCAGACATTGATCACGTTTATACTGACACCGTGCCACAGACACATGCACGAAATCTTGAATCAACTAAATCTACTCGAAACATAGATTTCATAACACTACAAGAAAAGTGGTCAATTACAACGTTTGATTTACAACGTTTTTTGAAAAACATTGTGATAGGCTCATTTTACACAACGTTTTTTGAAAAACGTTGTGATAGAGTCATTTTACACAATGTTTTTTGAAAAACGTTGTGATAGGGTCATTTTACACAACATTTTTCTCAAAACGTTGTGCTATTGTCATTTTACACAACGTTTTTTTTAAAAACGTTGTGATAGGGATTATTTTACACAACATTTTTTCGAGAAACGTTGTGGTATGATAATTTTACACAACATTTTTTTAAAAACGTTGTGATACATTTTACACAACATTTTTTCCAAAAACGTTGTGATAGATTTTACACAACGTTTTTTCCAAAAACGTTGTTAAACATTTTACACAACATTTCTCCCAAAAACGTTGTGATAGATTTTACACAACGTTTTTCCCAAAAACGTTGTGATACATTTTACACAACGTTTTTTCCAAAAACGTTGTGATACATTTTACACAACGTTTTTTCCAAAAACGTTGTGATACATTTTACACAACGTTTTTCCCAAAAAAACGTTGTGATAGGGACCATTTTAGACAACGTTTCTTCCAAAAACGTTGTAGTAGTAGGGTAAAACACAACATTTTTCAGGAAAACGTTGTAATATGTCTTAAACAACGTTTTTGACAAAATGTTGTAATTTGTTGTTTTTACACTTTTGCAAAATCAAATTGTTTTGGCTTAATCGCAATTTGGTCACCCTACTTTCTCACTTTTGCAATAATCTCTACAAAAGAAAAGGAAAAAATATCAAAAAGTCCCACTAAATTTTTTTCATATCTATATAAAAAGTCTCAAAAATAATTATTCTATTTACAAAATTTCAAACTTAATACCAAATAGTCATTTTACTAAATATCAAATTATTTTTCAAAAGGCATTTTTAAGTGTCATTTTACTAAATATCAAATTATTTTTCAAAAGGCTTCATAAAGTGGTCTATTAAGGCTTTTTTAAGTGTCATTTAATTAATTATCATCTTTGAGTCTCTTGGTAATCAACCCATTTTTCGTTTCCTCCTTGATAATTCACAGACACACGATCTTTTTTTCATTTGGCGCACAGACTTTTCCCTTTCCCGCACTTGTTTCTTTTCCACATTCCGGCAATTGTAACTTTTCCCCTTTCCCGCCCTAGTTATTTTCCCCAGTTCCTATATAGCCACTTTTTCTTTTTCTCTCTTAGCCTTTCTGAAAGTCCCTCACGCCGAATTCACTTCAATCCTTCCAAAGAAAAAAATACGGCGCCTCCAGTTTGAAGCTTTAAGCCAGGTAAATTCCTCTTCGTTTGTAAATTAGGGTTTATTTGTATCCATCTTAATGTTCATACATGATTCTCCTCATTCGATTATTTGTATCGACAATGCCCTGCAACGCCTAGGAGAATTATATGGATCATTTCAGCCTCTAGGGATTAGGTGTTTAATAAAATAGTTTTCTCCTGAAATCGTACACTGGTAATTTTTTTTGAGGCAATAGTCATTTTTTAATTAGAGGTTGTAATTTGGGGTTAAATCTGTTTCTTTGATCTTTTGGGGCAGCTTTTGGTGCTTTATGACCTACTTGGGAACAATTTGAGGTAACTTTTTTCTTTCAATTTAACCTCTTTCGATTTCTCTACCAGTTTCCTTTTGCCATCTTTGTGTATGTATGTTTTTTTTTCTACTAATGAACGCTTCTCATGAGGTGTACTTAATTGTCATTCAATCTTAACTTTTTACAGCGATTTCAAGGTTAATTCTTTTTAAATCTTCTTAACTTAAACGTAACGTAACGTAACGTAACTTAACTTAACTTAAACGTAACGTAACGTAACTTAACTTAACTTAACTTAATTTAACTTAGCTTAACTTAACTTAACTTAACTTAACTTAGCTTAATGTAACGTAACTTAACTTAGCTTAACGTAACGTAACGTAACTTAACTTAACTTAAACGTAACGTAACTTAACTTAACTTGACTTAACTTAACTTAACTTAATTTAACTTAACTTAACTTAACTTAACTTAACTTAACTTAACTTAACTTAACTTAACGTAACTTAACGTAACTTAACTTCACGTCACTTAACTTAACGTCACTTAACTTAACTTAACTTAACTTAACCCAACCCCCATCCCCATACCCAACCCCAACCCCAACCCCACCCCCATCCACAACCCCAACCCCATCCCCATCCCCATCCCCATCCCCAACCCCAACCCCAACCCCACCCCCATCCCCATCCCCATCCCCAACCCCAACCTCAACCCCACCCCCACCCCCATCCCCACCCCCAACCCCAACCCCAACCCCAACCCCCATCCCCATACCCAACCCCAACCCCAACCCCATCCCCAACCCCAACCCCAACCCTAACTCTAAAACTTAAACCTTAAACCTAAAACCTAAACCATAAACCTAATTCGTAACACTAACCTTAAACCTAAACCATAACACTAACTTAACTTAACTTAACTTAACTTAACTTAACTTAACTTAACGTAGCGGAACTTAACTTAACTTAACTTAAAGTAACTTAACTTAACTTAACTTAACGTAGCGTAACTTAACTTAACATAACTTAACTTAGTTTAACGTAGCGTAACTTAACTTAACGTAACTTAACGTAACTTAACTTAACTTAACGTAACGTAACGTAACGTAACTTAACTTAACGTAACGTATACGTAACTTAACGTAACGTAACTTAATTTAACGAAACGTAACGTAACTTAACGTAACGTAACTTAATGTAACATAACGTAACTTAACGTAATGTAACGCAACTTAACGTAACGTAACTTAACGTATACGTAACGTAACGTAACGTAACGTAACGTAACGTAATGTAATGTAACTTAACGTAGCGTAACGTAACTTAACGTAACGTAACGTAACTTAACGTATACGTAACTTAACGTAACATAACGTAATGTAATGTAACATAACATAACTTAACGTAATGTAAGTTAACTTACCGTAACGTAAAGTAACGTAACTTAACGTAATATATTTTCGTAAAAAACTCGATATAATATTGTGGAAGTTATATAAAATATTCACTTAAAAATAATTCTGAATAATTTTTTACTTAAAAATAATCGTGGTAGTTAATCTTTTGATTTTTAAAATAAATTGGATTTGGTAATTTAATAATATTATATTATAAAATATAATAATATTTAACTAGTTTTACACCTGTGCGTAAAACGCGCTCACACTTTGTTTTTATTAAATTAAATTAAAGCAAAGTAAAAACTATAAATTAAAAGTATAAATTTAAAAAATATTAAATTAAATTAAAATTATTTATTTCACTCTCCCGCTCTCCTCTCCCGCCCATACAGTTTTCCCCCAAATTCCCTCCACATATATAGGTTTTCCAAAATTGCAAACACTCCATCTTTCTTAACTCACGGTCCCTAATCTCAAACAATTCCTCTCTAAACGGCAAGCGGCCCTTCCTCTCCTCCATCATGCCATCTCCGACTGCACAACCCTCTCGGATCCACCGTCGTGACTGCAGGCCGCTAGCCGTATGCGTGCTCCTCTTCTCCAAACTCCACTTTCCATTACAAGAAAAATGAGATTTTGTGACACCTTGCTAGAGGCACTTTTCAAAAAGCCTCCTAAAGCTATGTGTTAAAGCTTTTATAAGTGTCATTTTACAAATAACCAATTTTATTTTGAAAGGCCTCATAAAGTGATTTATTGGAGCTTTTATAAGTGTCATTTTACTAAAAAAATTAATTATTTTTTAAAGGCATCATAAAATATCTATTAAGGCTTTTTTAAGTGTTGTATAATTTATTAGGATGTTGAGGCTCTTGACAATCAATCCAAAAACATTTACCGCCCTCACAATTCAGGAATAGGCACGTTTTTTTCTCCACTTTTTCCTTTCCCGCACTAGTTATTTTCTCCCTATTTTCCTAGCCACTGTATTCTACACTTAGGCTCATGCCCTCAATCACTGGGATAGCACCTACGCTCACTAACGTCTTTGCCTTCACCGCGAGTTGCCGCCATAGCCACCTGCAAGCACTCATCGTCCTAATCCCCAAACTCTCTCAGCCTCTCGCCCACTCGCTAACAAACCCCGCTGTCGCTGCTCGGCTCCTCTCGCCACTCCAATAACACACCCCGCTCTTTGCGTCTGTTAAGGAACAAGACGCAATTCTCTGTCTCCCGTGATGAGCGATATGTGGTCAAGTACAATGATTAAATTGAAAGAAAAAAATTGTAGAGTCACCGGCAAAACACACAAATGGGCCGCCCAACTTTACCTCTTTTTGCAATTCAGCCAACGAAACTTTGAATCATCTATTTTGGCCACCCTACTTTTGTTCTATTGCAAGCAAACCCATTTTCTAACGCCCATTAGACCATAACATTAACTTTAGGGGTAAAATAGGAAAAAACAATGTTAAAACACAGTTCATCTTCATCTCTCTCTTTCTCTCTCTCTCTCTCTCTCACACACAGATCTGTAACATCTGTTCCTCCATCTTTGTCCTCTCGCTTTCTCTCAATCGCTCATTATTAAATCTGCAGGAAGGAACACTACAAGAAAACAGGGCAACTGCAACAGAATATTACAACAAAATTGAATTCAGTTACAATATGAGTGGACAAATAATTTTTAACGAGGAAACCCATTAGCCGCGTCCTTTTTTGGGGGGGAAAAGTTGGAGGGAAAAATGATGTCAAATATTGAAACGAAATTTTGCAACATAATTGAAATCAGCTTCAATGTTGTCTAATTTTGCAATGATTTTTGAAACAGATGAGCTTTCGTTTCAATTTTCCGTTTCAAGTTCAGTTGCATTTATTAATATAAGATTTTTATATTTTGAAACTAAAAAAATTGACATTCTATTTTGGACGAAAAATTGGAGGGAAGAAACCCGCCATTTTGCAAGGGATTTTGCAACAGATAAAACATTGGTTTCAAATTCCTCATCCAATTTCAGTTGCAATTAATCCTATATGAATTTTATTTTATTAAATTGAAAAAACTAGTCTAAAACGACGTTGTTTTACCTTTACTTAGTTCACAACCTAACCTAACCTAGCCAGTAAACACTCGGTTATTTTGCCCCTCAACCTCTCTTCTCTACCTCTCGCTCTCACCCTCGCCTCGCTCTCAATTTCTCTCCAGAACTGGTGCGTCTTCTTCCAGCGAAACTCGTCACTACAAGAAAAATAACATATTGTGATACTTTTAATGAGGCTTTTTTAAAAAGGTCCCATAAAATAATCTATTAGGGCTTTTAGAAGTGTCCTATTATAAAAGAGCATAATATTTAGAAAAGGTCACCTAAAGTCATCTATGAAGGCTTTTGTAAATACTATATTAATAAATTTAATATTTAGGCACTCAAGAACTGCCTCAATAGAAAAACAATTCAGCATTATAGTCAATTTTTTTGATTGTTGCCGCCTAGTCATTCACGAAAACTACACTTTGGCGGGTTTTTTCTTCCAAATATTTCTATCGGCGCCTTGACTCTTTTGAGATAAGAAATACCCTCTTGTCTTCTCCCTAAAACTTCTCTTACCCATCGCTCTCTTAAGAAAGAGAAATCCATCTGCCGCCTTATGTAGAAAGGAGGGGAAAGGAAGTCAAAGCTTCCTTCTTTCTCTTTAATTGATTCTTTACATTTTTCACGAAGAGATGTGAAAGCCACTCCATCCATACTAGGCCCAACTTCAGTTCTTGCATCAGTCATGGCAGCCGCTTTCTTCAACAACAAAGCCTCAAACCGATAACTAAAAGTACTTCGCGAAGATCAGTAGCAATGTGAGCACCAGCTGCAATACCAAGATTAGTTTCCTCCATTCTCAAAGGTAACAATAATTTTTTACCCAATAGTTAGGGTTTTGGGTACCTTCTTAAATACATGCCCATCGGAATGAATTTGTAGTCTACTTAGGGTCTTGATTGCCCAAATCGGGGTGATTAAAGTCTAATTTTAATTTTAGGGTTCATTGTAAGAACTCATAATCTTGAAATCATGAAAGTTGGAGTTGTAATGATTTATACATGAAATAAAACTTCATCTTTTTTATTATATTTTCCTGATTTTACAGAATATTTGATATTCAGTCGAAGGAAGACACTTTGACTCAATCTGAATCAGGTGTGTTCTCTTTACATAGTTCATATCCTCCAATTATATGCTATTAACTTGTTAAAGTGAAAATTACATAATTTGTTGTCTATTTTTGAGATCCATGACATGATTTTTAATGCATTGTGTTGATTAAATTATTTTGGTAATTAATTAGCTCTATGAGTTTTGTGTGGTTGATATAAGCTATTTATTTCATTTTATTATCTAAATTCGTAGCTTGTAGTTCCACATTGCAATAAGAATATTTGATCACAATAATGTTGTATGTTTTATGAAAACTTGCTATTATCAACAATGAATTATACCACATACAGATTATTATCAATTGTAAGAGGACAAAAACAAGCCCTGACAACAAACTCAATAAGGGGGAATATTTATGCATGAGGTGATATTTGTTTTGGGGGACATACTTATGCTTTAGTTTGCTAGTTCATTTTCCTCTCTCTGATTTTTTTGGAAAACTATGGTTCTTAGAGCATTCTTTTGGTTTATAAAACATGGTAAGCTCAACACTGGAAATAAAGCAAGGGCCCCACTTATAATGTATTGAATCTGCCATAGCTTGAGAAAAAAATGACTTGAAAAAGTTCCTTGAAGTTTTTAAATGATTGCACTTACCAAGTTTACACTTGGCCCAATATACCCAACTTTATCCATTTTTGAGGTTTCTAAAGAGCCTCTTGGACTTGTGAGTGCAAGGAGAGAAGAGAAAGTATCAGAATATTAGGGGCATAAGAGTACCAAGAAATCTTATATGTGCGAGAACGTTGGAAATTGGCATAGTGACCTCTAATTGGGGATGAAGTCATTTTACTTCAGTTTACTTCACTTGTTGTCTCTGTCGTATCTTTGTTGAAACTATCAATAATAATACTATCAAATGATTAGGAGTATTACTGAAACAAAAAGATCTTGTTATAAATAGAAAGTTCACATTTTGGGACCATTATTACTTAAAGTTTTATTTGTTGAAGAGCTGTGTTCTTTAGGGATAAGAAGAGGGTGTAGAAGTAGAAGGTAATGGGTAAATCTTGGGATTAAACACTAGGTAAACCGCTGAGAGAAAAGGAGTTATGAGCGTGAACGTCTGAACAAAGACGGGTGAGAGAGGGCAAGTACTGTGAAGCTGCACAAGTGGATGATGTTAGCACAGCGCAAGCTTCTAAAAGCACTGACCACAATGTCCAATTAAAATATTGTTGTCAAAAATGATGTAATGTGGTCTATATTTAGTGAATCACTGCATGTGCCAGAGCACGTCGCCATAAAATGTGCAATGGATTAATTGGAACTTGCACTTGGGGGACTTGTGTTTATGTTATGTGTTCCACCTGAAGGAACCATTTGCAGTTCTTTCTCTCCTCAGTCAGGCCACACATGTCCCCTTGAGAAGGGACCGTGTGGCAAAGCTCCGTATTTCAACCGCCAATCTAACACCCTTAGGATTCACGAGGGCTTGCTGGGTGCTACTTGACAGCAGGTCACAGCCCCATAGCATGTATCTTCATGGCAATGTTCTAGGCAGGCCGCCCATAACGTGGAACGAAAATGTCGTGAAACTTAGCACCCCAATGGGCAACCAACATCCAGGCCCCTTGGGTTCAGCAAAGCCTCTGATGTCAAGAACCCAAAGAGTGGATTCACTCGTAAGAGTTGTCCCCTTGCAGTTGAGTTCCCTAAGCATTTGAGAGACTTCATCCTAGAGCCACCAAAGGAGTCCTCCTAGAGTTATTGCTCCATTGATAAGTGAAAGTTGAGTCCTCCTAGAGTTGTTTTAAACTCCTGATTATTGATTCTAAATTGGGTTCTAGCCGAGTCTTCAAAGTGGACTCACTTGGACGGGAGATACTAGCTATTGCAATACATGCTGCCATGGCCTTAGCTGCTGACCCTATCGCTTCTCTAATAGACACTGCGTTCATAGGCCGTTTAGGTATGTGCCTTCATATTATATATATATAATATATATATATTATATATATATATATATATATATAATATATAGGTATGCTACTGTTTCTCGAGTAGTTTGTCAGATTTTACTACTGTTAATAGGTATGCTTTTATACCATTTTCCAAGTTCTGCTTTAAGAATTTCACCCTTGTCCATCTTCTTGGGCTATGAATGATTAGCAAGTATCTTGAGTAATGGTTTTTTTCTGACATTTGTGGTCTTTGAAATTCGATACTATTTTTTGTATAGGTGCAGTGCAGATTGCAGCTGTGGGAGTTTCTATTGCTCTTTTTAATCAAGTCTCAAAAGTGGCCATATGCCCACTTGTCAGTATTACAACCTCATTTGTCGCCGAGGAAGAGACTATTGGAAGAATGACCAGTGAAGCTGCAAAAGGTGAGATTCTGGAGAAGGGTTCAGCCAAAGTTAATGACATAGAAATCTCGATTATGGATTCTGTTGCGCTCGAGAATTCAGAGAAAGGTTGAGCAGCAGACAGCAAGCTGCCTCCAGATGATGGTATGCTCTCTATCTTCTTGGTTTACAGCAGATTAAGCGTGAAGATTACTATATATTGACACGATTTTTCACATTATTGGTCAACAATACATCATAGATTTTTATTATTCATCAGATTTCAACAAAGTTACGTGCATATCTCCAAGTGCCATAGGCAACATCTCCATGAAGTCTAAAAGTGAAAAAAGAAATATCCCTTCAGCATCAACAGCTTTGATAATTGCTGCGGTGCTTGGTATGCTAGAAACCATGTTTCTCATATGTCTTACAAAACCGCTTTTGGGCTTGATGGGTGTGAAATCTGTAAGTATCTCTTCATACTAAATCCGACAGTTTAAATTTCCCCTGCTTTTATTGTTCTTCGACTATCATGTATTTTCATTGGTAGTTTATGGTATCCCTTATAACAAGTATTATCATGTAACACTTCCATATAACAAGAGTTTAGCTAGTAATGTCATTTTCTCTCTTAAACATGGCTCTCCTATGCTAATGCTAGCTTTAAAGTATCTGACATGACATTACGATCACTTAGTGCCCCTGCTGTTCTTCTCTCCTTGGCTATGCAAGGGGTCTTCTGTAGTTTCAAGGATACCCGAACACCCTTATATGCCACTGGTAAAGATGTCGTATACACTTTTCCATTAAGCTTTCATATGTTACAGTCGAGCTGTTCGGCTAACCACTCTTAAACTTACACATGCAGTAGCAGGTGATGTTGCAAATATAATTTTGGATCCCATTCTTATCTTTGCTTGTCATTTGGGAGTTAGTGGTGCTGCTATTGCACATGTTCTTTCCCAGTAAGCTCTAATCTTCGGATGGCTGCACGTCATATCAGTTTTCAGTTATTTCCTTTTGAACTTAAATATTCTTAGTATTCAGGAACAAATGTTTCTACGTGTAATGTTAATTGCTGCAGGTACTTAATTTCACTGATCCTCTTGGTCCAGTTGTTGAAAGAAGTTGATCTATTACGGTATTGGTTTTGGTTTTAGGATAGAACATCTAATATAGTCAATATCTACTCCTTTTGACATAATTTTCTAAATAGGTAAGTCCTTGTTGAAATGCTCATTCTATCTACTTCTCTCACTTTCTGAAACAATAAATATAAAGTAAATCTCATGTGAGATCAGTCTTTCATGTAAGACCCGTAACATACTATTTCTCAAGTTTTTGCCATAAAGATATCGTTAGGCACTTATTTATAGTAATTTTTGTCTCCACCATCACATTCACAATTAGTAACTATAATAGATGGTCCAGTGTTGTTAGGGCGCATGTGCTTTAGAGCAGGTTATCTAAACGTTAAAACAAAAATAGCTACAAAAGATTGTTAGGCAAATAATCAATTACCTGAATCTTTTCTTTCTGGAATTGTCTCGAGTTGTCGCCTTCGTTTATGGCGTTTCTGGCGTTACTCGGGAGGATTTTCTGGTGTAGCTGCATCACTTTTGGAGAATATTGCAGATGACTACACCAACATTCCAGTGTTACTCTATTCTGTTCGGAGTCCTGACTCTTACATGAACTCTAGAAGTAGAAAACAAACCATCTCCAGTAATCTTCATGACGCAATGTTGTTTTCAAAGCTTTCTTCCTTCTGCAAGTTGATTGTTCATGTTGGTTTACCTTCTATGAGAACAAGTAAGTTAACATATTCAACATTATTTCTGATAATTATTTCGCTTTAAATTATAACCACTTAACAGCTATCTGATTCATTGATATTGAAGTGATATATTTATCAACTCAAGGCAAAATGTTTTTATTATGTTATGGTTTATAGATCTTCTCCCTTCCTATCATTAATATCCTTGAATAAATATATTTAATCATCAGCTTCTTGATTACCTTGCTTGTCGCTGATATGTTTCCCCTCAATGTGTACATTTCCATCTTTGTAAAGGTAAAGCTTCCCGATTACTCTGTATACAAGACGAAAAGCCTTACCACTCCAGTGCAGTTTACGCCTCTACAATACACTCCATTAGTCTCCCTTTTCGGATGGAAAGGGTTGGGCCTACAGGCGAATCATGCTATGAATCTGGTGCTGTGATGTATGAGAGCATTCAAATCTTAGCTGGCCAAGCTAGGCAGAATATGGTTACTGCCCTGGATGCCGCAATGCCTGCCCCTTCTTTCTCTGGTATATATATCGGGCATGCCTTTTAAGTTGCAGATATTCCTTATAGCAGTACTTTCCAAAATTTGTTTATTGTAATATAACTAGGTACACGAGTGGAGCAATCTTTGCTTGGGAATTTACATCCATTGACCCCAGAGACAGCAGAAGATGTTGAAGACTTGCATGCAGTGGAATCAATTACAATTCATGGTGTAATTGGATCAGGTATTTAATTAAAATATGCATATTTTTGCATCCCAGCTTTATGGGAATGTCTTTTTTCAAAAACAGTTTGTACTGTACTCAAATTTGGATTTTACTTGCGCTGGGGTACAAAGATCTAGATGTCTTGTTACCTTTCCTAATTGAACTATCTCCTGCAGTGGCAAGTGATGGTCATTTTATGTTATGGACTTGTGAGCCATTTGCTCTAAAATGGACATCACCCTGCGGTCTTAAAAATGGATAAGTTAATTCCTCGAAGTGGGAAAACGTTTCCGTTTGGAGAAGCTTATAGAGTTTAGCCGCCATTACCCTGCGGTCTTAAGAATATGGTCCCTAGAGTTTATGGAATGGGGCGTATGTGTCCTAGAAGTAATTGAAGAGTTAACAGTCCTAGGCTAAGGGATATTATTTGCGGAGCAAGAAGCAATTGAAACGAACAGTGATGTTGGAGAATCAGAGAAATGTGAAAAACAGGTCATGGTTACCTTTGCTGTTAAATGACATGGTCTGTGGGATAGTTCAGGTCTAATTTGAGTTGTTTTATGATGGGGAAACCTTCTTCCAGAAATTGAACTTTTCTAGAATTAGTACACGTCGTATCCCAAGTCATCAAGACTTAATTCAACTGATTTGACTGTTCACATGAAATTCTGTTTTCAGCTTCCTATTTATGATGTGATTTATTGGTTAATTCATCCCAAGGTATATGCTCTCTTAACCACCCCACCACTTTCTGTCAATCTTACCTGCCCTTCAGAGACTTTCTTTTTTGGACTTGATCACTGTAAGAAATGACCCCGGAGTCCTAGAATATTTGCTTACAGCATTCTTCCGCTGGACCTGATCACTGTAAGAAATGACCCCGGAGTCCTAGAACTTTTCTAGAATATTTGCTTACATTAGTTTTTTAATTCTGGTTTTAGTAGCTGTACATTACAGCTTTGCATAATGTTGCTCCTTTTCAATTTCTCATTCATTTTTCTTTGAACCAAACGTTGTGTTTTTCTATTTGTGGCACGAGACTGTTGCTGGATCTTTTGTGACTTGCTTGATGTAATGAGCATTAACTGAGAACTATATGTAGCAGCCGTTTCTTTCTTTATTAACTAAGAGTATTCCACCCAATGAAAAGCCTCATACTTTAAATGAATCTTACCTTGCAGTTGTTCGTCCTGTCAACTAATAGACTCATGTGCTTTGCAGCAGCCTCAATTTTCTCAATTGTTTTGCATACTGCATGCTTGGATCCAAGTTTGGTTTTTTGCTTTTCATTGTCCTAGATAATATCAAGGATCTTATCTTAGTAGTTGAGGAATTTAAGTTGGTACTATCAATATAGCTAAGCTAGCATCAGGCTTTGAATGCCTTATATATACATGCACTTGCATGTTCCTCGAATAGGCCTGATAGATCTAGGTCCCTTGACATGGCTATTAACTGAAAAGCATTGATGAAACTTTGGGTACGAGTCATCTTCATTTTCCTAAATAAAGCCCGATATGGAATTGATATTTTAACAGTTCCTGTTTCTCCCGTTTTTTGAGAGTTGAGACGTACCTTTGTTAAACAGAAAGCGTCTTGAACATTAGCCATGCTGATAGTGTCAGTACATTCTATTCCCATAACAGGTACATAATATGTTTGAAACCATTGATTTTCAACAATCTCTGGTATTGTCAACCGCTGCATTAATTATTATTAGGAATTGTTATACATGAGATTGTTATTCAATATTTTTTCTTTGAAATATAATTAATAAAAATGTTTTGCTCGGCTTATACTAAAATGCAATTCGCTATGGGAGTACCTTTTTATGTCAATTTAGCTTTCTTGAAGCAATAGCTAATCAGTAAGGATTTTGTTAATCTATTTTGCAGGTAAGGAATTGCTTGGTTGGGGATGGAGAATTGGAGACTAGGGAGGTTCTGATTTACATTCCTTAGACATTTTAGTTATTTTTTTCTTTATTTCGTTTGTACTCTTTTGTATTGGTTTGTTATGTTTATGAGTCTATTATTTCAACATTTGTAATTGTTGAATGTAATTTTATGGAAGATTTTTTAATTCTTTTATAAAGTTTAAATCTTTTAGATTTTATTATGTATTTGTATTAAACAGGTAAAAAATAAATAATCATCGTATTGGTCCGGTCCTGATTCTCGTACGTCTTCGATTGGTTTTGGACCGGACCAATGTATTGGTTCTCAAACATATTGGGTTGCTTTTAATTTTTTTTTGTTGGAAAATGGCTATTACAACGTTTTATAAACGTTGTAGAAAGTTTTTATACAACATTTTTTTTATAAACGTTGTGGAAGGTTTTTCTCAACGTTTATTTATAAAACGTTGTAAAAAATTTTCTACAACGTTTCCTTCATAAACGTTGTGGAAGGTTTTTTACAACGTTTCCTTTATAAACGTTATATAAAGTTTTATACAACATTTTTTTAATAAACGTTGTATAAGGTTTTTTACAACGTTTTTTTATAAAACGTTGTAAAAAACCTTCCACAACGTTTATTAAAAAAATGTTGTATAAAACTTTATACAACGTTTATAAAGGAAACGTTGTAAAAAACCTTCCACAACGTTTATTAAAAAAACGTTGTAAAAAGTGTATTACAACGTTTTCTTCTTAAACGTTGTAAAAACCTTTTTGCAACATTTTTTTAATAAACGTTGTGGAAGGTTTTTACAACGTTTTCTTCTTAAACGTTGTGTTACATTATTAACAACGTTTTTAAAATGTTGTTATTATTGTCCACAATGTTGTTGTGTAATGACATAAGACAACGTTTTTTTGCAACCTTTTTTAAAACGTTGTAAAAAAACGACCTATTACAACGTTAGTTTCCACAACGTTTTTTAAAACGTTGTTAAAGACCTGTTACAACGTTTTTAAAACGTTGTGAAAGACCATTTTTGTTGTAGTGTAATTACAACTTATTTTCATTTATAATAATTGAAACCCAATTGGAAACTTGGTCACTAACGTAATGAAAAACAATTTAGAATATATCACTTCCTATTGTTAAATACTGGGCTAGTTTGCTAACAGATAAGGATAAATAATATTATTAGACACAGACTCCAAGAACAGTTAACATTCTTATTATTAATTATCACTTGAATAATGAGGATAGTTTTGAAATTAAAAATGTTCAAGTCTTAAAATTATGAACAAACGAGCAAACAAAACCACCCTCTCCCCAGGCCCGGTTTTGGAGGGGTTCAAAGTGATCGATCGAACAGGACCCCCAATATAAGAGGGCCCAATTTTATTTATGTGTAGGTTAGTTTTATATATATATAGTATAAATAATGTAACAATAGTGAATAAATTGTCTTTTGACTTGATGGATTGGGTAATTGTATATGTGATAAGTATAATAATAACCTTAAAGTCCAAGGTTCAAACCCCTTCATTAATATTTTTGTATTTTTTTTTATTTTGGGTCTAAGGTTATTATTATTAATATTATTTATATGCATATTATATCATATACTCCCCCGATTTAGTTAAATAGTCCCTTATATTATTTTGATAGGTTTTACGTAAATAATCAACTTTGAAAAAATATGCTTATAATTACCCAATAATTCATCTTATCCTCCACTTGTAATGTAAATATAATTGATGTGGTTAGGTTTTTTTATATTTTTTATTATCAGCTTCAAATCTACTTATATACGTTTTAATTACTCCAGAATCTAATGAATAAAGAGTTCCTATATAAAGATAAATAATTTGTATTCGGTTTTAGTAGAATTATTCAACCTTAATTTTATTTGTGTTCGTTAAATTTACTTATAAAAAAAGTTAGTTGACCATCAAATTTTTTATCTGGGTCATAGAAAACAACATTTGATTAGGCATATAATATCAATATTTCAAGCAAAAACCAAATTTTATTGTTATGTTACTATCATTTTTAATTATTTCTTATGTTTATTTAATTCTTTGCTTTGTTAGTTGATTGTTTTTTAACTTGAATTTATAGTGCACAATACATGTTACCAAAAAAAAATCCATCTAGAAGTCAAAACATAAATAAAGGAAATTTTTTGATTAAATATATTCTTTTTATTGTAAATTATTTTAACGAATGAAAAATAACAGATTTCAAAAATTATTTAATACACATTTTCTTATATGTTTGAGTATTATCCATTTCCAATACTTCAAATGATGAAAAGTCAAATAAATTATTCGTCTAAAATTCATATGCTTATATATTTATTAAGGGCCCCTTATTTTCTTTACTCTGGACCCCAAAAAATTCAGGACCAGCCCTACCTCTCCCTTGGACCTTGGTATCATTAGCAAGTGGAAGATGACTTCAACGAGGAAACGTGCGTTACTAGACCAAACAATCTACTGTGTACCAAACATCAAATTACTTGGCTTATTAATTCTATTTTGTCTTAATCCTACCAAAAAGCACAACAAAGAAACAAGAAAAACAATAAGGTAACGGAACATTAAAATGATAAATGTGATTTTAAAAAAGAGGTACGTTATTAAAAGATCAAGTTCCACTTGCTAATAAATGACAAACATTCCAAATTAACATCAATTTAATAAACAACTAGCGCAAATTCTAACACCAGAGCTATTTCCAGCTCATAATATTATTTACTTTCAAAAACATAAGGTTGAAATATTTCCAGCTCATAATATTATTTACTATAATTTCAAAACATAAGGTTCAACAATTCCATTAATTCTATAGAGTACAACAAATAATTGTGATCCGCCAAGTCCATGAAATATCACCACGTTGAATGCTTAACGTAAAAGGGAGAACACTAACAATTTTCATGTACTTAGTAACTTCAATAAAGAGACATATTCAAACTCATTCGAGGAATAAGCCAAACTTTTAGCATTAGTCATTCAAGAAATCAAAAGAGAAGTACAACACAAAGGGTAATACTAGGGCCACTCTAATAGCACTGTAAAAAATAAAAATTAGCCGATTAAAGCTATAATGTCCCTTAAAAACATTAACAATTAATAGATTGGATAATCATGAAAAATGTAATCAAAAGCATCATTGTCATCACCAGAAGTATCAACGATTGAAGAAGAACCAGAACATTCAAATATAGGAATATGGGAGGCAAGCTTCAATAATTCCCCATCTTCTTCATCAAAACCACGACAACGACGAACATCCAACTGCACAAGTTGCAAGCACCCCTTCAAAATAACAATCAAGTTCTCCCGATCAAGAAAAACATTCCTCAGAACTAAACACTTAATCTTAGGCAAACAAGTAACGATGGACGTTACTTCTTCTTCCCCGATACGGAAATCAAGTATTCCTCCAGAAACCAAACTTAACGCAACAAAATTCTCACAATGAGCGCCAATTTCGGTAACAATTTCTTTAAACATTGTATCACAATGAATCTCAAGCGATTCCAAATTTTTAAATTTGCTAATAACAGAAGACAGGGTCGGCACCATGGATCGAAAAATTGACAATGATTCTAATAGCTTCAACTTCTTCAAAGCAGGACATCTACAAATTAATTAATAAATCAGTGTATAAATAAATAAATAAATAAATAAATATATATATATATATATATATATATATATATATATATATATATATATATATATATATATATATATATATATATCAAGAGGCGAAGTAATTTAAAAAAATGGAATAAAGAAAAAACTAGAGTAAATAATGAAGCTAAACTTACTTGTCAGCAACATAAGTGAGAGCTTCTTCTGTATAACCAGATGGCAGCTTAACCATTGTGGCAGAACCACCGCTACGATCGACAACAAGCTTTAGAAAATTTGTTGCGTAAGTTCTCTCCAGTTGTAGGATGGTGAAGCAATTGGGATCCATAAGGTTAAAGGGCTTCGAATCCACTCTCAATCTTTTTAATGAAACTGGAAAATCAAGTTCTTTCCAGCAAAAAGGATTAAAAGTGGCCTTGTGCCATGACTTGCAAACCAAGGGAACGTCGTTTACCAGCGATTCCAATCCCACTCTTATAAAAACATCCACCAAAAAGTCAATGGGCAAATCTTCCCATTTATGTGCTTCCATCTGTGATATATGCAAAAACAAAAAGAGAAAACAACTATTCAGTTTATGTATTTTTGGCTTCCTTATGGAATGTTGTCCTCTTTGCAACTCACTAGAGGCATATATATAGATGTGGAATCAGTAGTGGAAAGGAAGAGTCGTTGGGCTTAGTTATGGCAATTGGGAGTTTGAAGGTTTTGATGTAAATTCCAAAGCCTTGGAAACCTAAACGAGTAATGGGACCTTGTAGATGAAGTTTGACCGAATAGGAATATAAATTGGGGGATTTACAAAAATGACAAGTCAAAGATAACTTGGTTATTTATAGCCTCACTTAAAAAAATATTTATTTATGATCTAATTTATTGATAAACCACTGATTAACTATTGATTTATCAGTAAAACAGTAAAAATGCACTCCTCAACATCCGAAATCACTGGTCGACAGTGTGATCGACAGATCGACCACTTGATTGACCAAGTGGTTTACAGTGGTTTGGTCGATAACTGATTTATCAATAAACCAGTGTAAAACCACTTAGTCGACCAACTGGTTTATCTGATTGACCAAGTGATTTATGATCAAAGGCTACATATATTCATCAACCAGTTCAAATAACTGTATTTGACTTTTGCCACGTTATATAAATTAGAACAACAAAACTATTAGCACGGCCTCTACAAAAAGTGCTGATATAACTAATTGGTGTAAATGCTAACTTGTGATTAAGGGCTAACACGTGATATCAACTGGACGAGATGTGATATAATTTGCGTTTTTAACAACTAAAACGACCTTCTAGCAGTGTCAGCGAAGGGCCTTAAACCGAGTTTTAAATTCATCGATCAGTCAACTAACACCATATCAGCAAACTGCCAAAATTTGTATTTTTTGTTTTAACTTTTGAAGTTTTTCTAAACAATCCTTAAAGTTTTAAAAAATTATTCAACACCCTCTAGCCTTATTTGTTGCCAACTGGATTTACAATTGGTATTATAGTTTAACTTTTTGAAAAATTATATTTTCCAAGTTTAAAAACTTGAAAGATCGATCATGACAACTACAAAAACTTTTCAATAAAATAATGTCACTCAAATACCCATTTTTGATAAAAATCACTTTGATATATAGAAAGAAAGATTACAAGATATATGAACAACATTGATAAACGATTGATGAAATGTGTAAAAGATGGTCTTATGCAACATATGAAAATTAACACTAAAGTTGGTAAATCTTCTGATATAGATGATGATATCATAAACCCTCTTGTCGCTGCCATTAAAGAATATACCATCAAACCTTAGTCTGAAAGGATTGAGGAGGACAAAGTAACTGATGGGTTGGATGTTAGGACTGTGCACATTTTATCAAGTGTTGTTCCAGATGAAAAACTTGTGTTACATACTACAAAGGAAATATATGATTTCTTGAGGTAAGTAATCGATTTTCCTCTCTTGGTAAAATATATAGCATAAAAGATTTAATTATGAGTTTTCTTGGTAGCTTGGGATGTAGATGACATGTTAAGGCCACTGCCATAAAGAAAACAAGTGACTTGAACAAAACTCATTTACGTAATCTTGTTGCCAATCTCAAAACTTATGAAAATGAAGTTCTTAAAACTCAAAAGTTTGAGAATTTTTTTAAAGGTATCTCTTTGCCTACTCAAGAAGAGACATAAAAAACCTCTTCATCTCTGTCAGATGATGACTTTGATGAAGATGGATTTGTTGCTTTTACTAAACAATCTAGAAAATTTAAATCATTAAAAAGGAACTTTCAAAAATCTACCTCAAATTTTCAAAAACCTTCCTCAAGCTTTCAAAAACCTTTTTTTTTCAAACTTTCAAAAACATTACAGCAATTCAAATCCAATGAAGTTAAGGATGAGGAAGAAATATTGTTATGCTTTAATTGTAGAAAACCTAGACACTTTTCTTCAAACTGTCCATCTACCAAGAATGAGTATTTCAAAAAAGCTCTCAGAAATTTTGAAAAACAAAAAGGATTAGTTGCTGAAGATCAAAATTTAGCAACTTGGATTGAGACAGATTCAGAAGACAAATCTGTTGACTTTGTGTAAGCAGCAAATATTTGTCTTGTTGTAGAATCAGTTGTCTATGATTTGGAAGATGATTGCACAAGTCCAAACTGTTCAAATGAGTTAGATGATGAGTTTCCAAGCTCACCTATTAAAAACCACAAACTATCAAAGGTCATCTAACCTGATAAGTTTGTGGTTAAAAAAAATAGAAAATGGTTTTTATGGATAATGTATCATAAATCAACCTGATAAAAAGGTCAAGTCAACCTCCCCTAAAACAACGGACATTAAAATAGTCAACATGTCAAAAGAACAGGAGGAGAAGTGTACTTACATGAATGTCAATAAACTCTTGGAACAAATACAAGATAAGTACATCAAGTTTGAGACACTAAAGAAATACGCACCGTGGTGCCGTTGTGATCAAAATTAACTTTTTCGTTTTAAAAAGGCAAAAGTGCGGCAAAAGCAAAGAAGAAAGAAAAGCAGCAGCAAAAACAATGCATATTGCATCAGATCTCGCATCAGGTTTCATGAAGATACAATGAATATTGCATCTATTTTTTTGTTGATGCGATGGATATCGCATCTAGCGTTGCGATGCGATGGATATCGCATCTAGCGTTGTGATGCAATGGATATTGCATCCGTCTTTTGGTAATGCGATGGATATCTCATTTAGCTTTGCGATGCAATGGATATTGCATCCGTCTTTTGGTTATGCGATGGATATCGCATTTAGCGTGGTGATGCAATGGATATTGCATCTGTATTTTTGGTGATGCGATGGATATCGCATCTAGTGTGGCGATGCAATGGATATTGCATCCATCCTTTTGGTAATGCGATGGATATCACATTTAGCTTTGCGATGCAATGGGTATTGCATCCGTCTTTTTTGGTTATGCGATGGATATCGCATTTAGCGTGGCGATGCAATGGATATTACATCCATCTTTTTGGTGATGTGATGGATATCACATCTAGCGTTGCGATGCAATGGATATTGCATCCGTCTTTTTGGTTATGTGAAGTTGAAGGATAATTTTAGAGACATGCAAATCAATTTAAATTGAAAAATTATAGAATACCCATCTTGTTGATTGAATTTTGATTTTCAATATGAGAATGCACATTTGATGTCAAGTTGGGAACAATGTCTGTTTTTCTTGGGTTGGTTGGAACAACAATGATCATGTTCATGAAGTTTAAAAAATGCTTGAGGACAAGCATCATTTAAGTGTGGGGGAATTTTGATGAACTCAAATAAGTGTGATATTTAATATTGATTTTGTACTTTAACTTGTTGTAAATGTTGCACTTTTATGAGTATTTTGTATTGTAAGATCCCGATTCCCGGTTAGCTTGAATTGCGTGCAATGCTCGCATTTCATCTTTGGTTGATTGCTCGTTTGGTTGTGAGAGAGTCTAAATGTGTATGAGAGACCACATTAATACTAAAACACTTTTAAGAGATGTCATATAGTGGTTGACTTGTTAAAGTCAAAAGTCGTAACCCGACGATAGTCGAAATGCGACTCGATTGAGAGCTTATTCGGGTTTTGTGTTCTGGACCTCGATTTGGTCCCAGATCTTTACATGATGATTAAATAACATGTTTAGATGTGTTAGACTTCTACTTGGATGTATTCCATAAGTCTCGTGAAGTTTCGACGCCTCGAGAATAGCAATTCTCCTTATCGCGTAGTTTGAGATTGAGCCGGGCGAACGTCTCGTCCTTCGGGAGCCTATTTCCCCTATCTGTTGTTCATCATCTGAGAGGCATTCAGGCCTATTTTGTAGCCCTTATAGGTGTTTATAATCATGGGTTATTACCCATCGGTTTGTGGTTTCATTCGACGTTTCGATAGTAAGTTGTTACGTCTTGCGCCGGTTTTGCCCCGGGTTGTTTCGGGTGTTGTTTTTGGGAGTCTAGACCTACTTTAAAATTGGTTTGAGACTTGGATGGATTAGTTTAATGTTTAAGGACTTTAAGGGTTCAATTGTGAGCCATTTCGAAGCTTTAAGGCTCGAGAATGCATGCGGGAACGACCGAAACCGAGCAAGGAATCAACAAAGGGGTTTTGTTGTGAATAGTGTGATGCGCCGCATCACCCTCCTAGGATGCGACCGCAAGGGGTCCTGGGCAGACTTACGGGATTTTTCAATCTGTTTCGAATTGTCTAATGTTTGACCCAATTAACCCATTTTAAACCACACCTTAACCCTCCTACTTAACCTAAACTAGTCCTAAACACCTATTAGAGTTATTAGGGGTTGATTAGTGGATTGATTAGAGGATTTAATCCCTCCTATTTAAACCCCAAATCTGATTTCTCTCTCATTCTAACAGCCCTTCCATTTTCGTTTTCTGCAAATACCCAACAGAAAACTTGAGAGAGAGCTTGAGAGAGGAGGTTCTAGGGCTCTTGAAGGGTCCCTCCTTGGTGGCCATTGGTAGAGGTCTTCTTCCCCCAAGCTACACCTTGATTTTGAAGAGTAGGTTGAAGGTAACAACACCCATCTCCAAGAATCCGAAAACTGTTTTGTGAGGGCTGAGTTTGGTAAGTTTCTACCTCTCTTCCTTTGATTTTTAGGCTCCATTGACCTAGGGAAAACAACCATTTGTGCTATGTGAGGTCAATGGAAGCCATTGTTAGGGTTTGTAGAGAAGCATGAACCCTAGGTTTTCAAATTGATGTTAGAATGGGATTGACCTATGTGAGACCATGAAATATATGAAATTCATGTTCTAATTAGTCTATTGAACTTGGGTATGTTGATTATCCATGAGTTTTGATGTTGGTTTGGTTGAGATACTTGGAGGGTGTTTTGCCCAAATTTGGTTTAGCTTGCTAAATTAATGAAGTGAGCTTGATTACTATGTTTTATATGCTTAATAGAGTATATTAAACTAGGTTGTATGATTTAATCATGAATTTGGAATTATGATTGGTAGGATGAGCTAAATGAAATTGTGCTCAAAATGATGAATTTATTCTATGTTATATTAGTGAAGGTTTTGTCGGGTTTATGTGAGTTAAACGAGCCCGGGATGATGACTATTGTTGATAGTTATGATTATAGAGGAATGGAGACCCATGGCCTCTATGCCCTTAAATCTTAGAAAAGGGTAGATTAGACTCGACGAGTCATTGTAAATTCGATTAAGTGCTAATTGAACTTGGGTTGAAATCCTACGATAATTGGATTTCGCTTTGGTTAAGGGAATGAAGAACATAACTTCAAAACTTTAATGATTAGTGATTGAGATGTGTTTTGTGGATTTGTAGTCTTGGGAATTAAGCCCGAGTGACTATTGAGATTTGTTTATAAACCTTAAGAAATTCTTACGGTGTGAATTTATAGAACACATAAAGAATGAATGTGTTAGTAAGACTCAAAGTCGTAATAAGGCCAATAAAATGATAAAGAGCCTCAGGGTTGGAACCCTACAATGTTTGGGTTTGCTTGGGTTGTGCTTGGGCACCGGGTTTTTGGTTGTGTCCTATGGCGACACTTATGTTTTGGACCGACTAGAATACATTTTAAGCATGCTTGTTAGAGCATGGGACAATAGAGACCCACATAAGGTCATGAGATTATTTAAGAGAAGATTAAGAGAGAATCCTCTTCTCAAGGATTTTTGTTGCGTGTATATGAAAATAATTGGGAGAAGTGACTACGAGTAGTCATGATGTTTTAAGTATGGTGTTGGTGTTATCGATCATGTATGACGATTAGGACTATGATTGAGTCCGATGTACTTAAAATAAAAGACTAAAATAATAAGTCTTGAATTGTGGATATTTTGAGACTAGCGTAGTAGTCTTGGTTTGGTTTGAGTTGAGGATTATGGAAGACCTCACATTATATTTTATTAAGCTTGTAAGCTACACTTGAATGGGTTAATGACTTGAGGAATAATGAATACCTCAATAAAGTAGTTCTTGAACTAAACTTGTATGTTAGTTGAACATAATGGTTATATGCAAATATATGCATTGTTCATGATGTTTGGTAGAGCATTATGTCCTACTTGATTTTATGCAATTATATGCATGGTTTATGAGTTTTAAGTAGAGAGCATTATGTCCTCACGTGGTTATATGCAAATATGTGCATGGATTATGAGATTGTTGTAGAGCATTATGTCCTACATGGTTTAATGAGTCCGATAATTATGAATTTGGTCTCATTGGTTTATGCAAGTAAATATTTACTTGATGGTTTGGTTTAAAGTCCACAAATTTGGCGGGTTTTGGTTGTTGTGTCGGCAATGGGGCGATTCATAGTCTTTGGAAACAATCGCTATGAATCGCTGCATTGTTCCCTCTCCTCACTATTTGGCCAATAGTGGGATGTGATCTCGAGTTATGCCACCTAGCCTGACATCGAGCTCTCATTTCTCATCCGGAGACTGGATGAATGTAACGAGTACTCATTAAAGGAAATCTAATGAGTTGTGATTATTGGGGGACGGAACCCCGTGGTATGATCGATTTGGGGAATTGAGCCCGGATCTTGGTTTGAGGTTTGATCTCATGGTAAGTTGGTTGGGTTTTGAACCCGATTTGGTTGTAACTGCCGATTTACGCCATCGTTACACATGATTATTTATGAGCATGTATATGGAAAATAATATGCTACTTGATTTATGTGAGTTTATGTGCTTTAAAAATTAAGTACATGTTTTATGGTGGTGTGCTAGTAGATACCATGATTTTATGTGATTGGCATTTATGCCATGCCATGTCATAATATGCCACATGTTGCATTTAGAAACTTACCGGTCATTATGACTCACTCCGTGATTGTTTTCCTGGGTGTGCAAAGTGATCCCGTTAGTACGCAAGCAATGCTTCTGATATCGACTTAACAGGTCTTCTCCAAGTCAAAAGCTTGGAGTTAATTATTATGTTGTATTTATTGTGAGGCTCGAATGTAAAGTTATGTAGACTTTACTTGGGTAGATTGTAGTGTTTTATTATGGTTGTGTATTTGGGAGCCTATTGTATTGCCGGGCATTTGCATTCCCAGTATTTATTTTTGTCGCTTCGGCATGTGTGCCTCGCTTATTCTAGTTGTGGTATATTGTTGTTCCTACCTCCGATAGTTTAAGTCGTGAGGTTGGGTGGCTTTAGATTGATTATGGTTATAGTGAATTGTTCCTCCCGCATGTTATACCGCTGAGTGTTGTTTATCGCCGATTCTGCCTCGTTGCCGCCTCGTTGCCGATGGTTTGTCAGCGTTCAATGTTAAGGCCACGCTGCCGAATTTTTTGGGCCGAGAGATTTACTATCTCTTTGGTTGCTTTTCATTCAGAGCTTGATAGCTCCCATTATGGTTTTTCGCCGCGCAGTTTTAGGTTTTGATTTTCCTGTATTGCCGTTATGGCTTTACCTTCCCTGCTTTTGGGCTTGTTGGCTCGTTTTGACTCGCACCATTATGCTTAGTGTGCTTGTTTGTCTCTTAGTTTGTCCCGATGGCACCACCTTGGGATCTCTGCCTGGGATCCGGTCGGGTCGTCACAGCTTGGTACGTAGCTATTGGTTAGCTATTTTGCCAGATAGGTTCCTCGCCTAGTTGGGTTGGGTTTATTGTTGAGATTTTTAACGCCGAGTGTTCCTTGTAGGTATATCATGTCGGGCTCGTGTGGAGCTAGTTCCAGTGCACTGCTCGAGTACCGCTCGTGGTTACGAGAGGAGAAAATGTTAATGATCCTCGTGACTCCTCAACAAAATGTTTAGAAGGGAGAATGATGCTTGCTTGGGAGATTTATGAAGTTGGAACCCGAGGGCTTCGATGGAGAGCCCGATGCTTCTAAAGCCGAGCATCGTTAGAAAGCATGGAAAAGATCTTTGAAGTTATGGGTTGACGTCAAGTGATGGTGACCCTAAAGAGGTTTAAGCTGAAGGTGCGGCCTGACTATCAGGCACGAGATAATTGGAGACACTTTGGAGTGCCCGAAGTGTGGTACCCCATACTAATTTGAAGCTTATTCTAAGCAGTAGTTCGGGAAATAAGAGAAATGGAATTTATTACGCTAGAACGAGAGATACGCTCAAGATTCAAATGGGTTCACGAGTTGGCTTATCTGGTTACTTAGTACCGTATGAGGCTAAGAAACCCACCCGGTTTGTAAAGGCCTAAAGATGAAGTATCGTAGGCGCCTTATTCCTTTACGGCACCGAGACGTCAGGATCGTGTTTAGCGATGGAGTTAGACTTCGAGGAATATGCTCAAAAGAGAACCTCGAGAGCTATTAAGAGTGATAATATTGGGAGGCAATTAGCACCTCGAAAGTTAATCAAGGAACACACGATCGGTAGACGTAGTGATGTTCCTACTCTAGCCGGAGACGCACGAGGTGGTGAGTTGATATGTAATTTTTGTTCGAGGACGTGACATGCCGAGAACAGATGGGGCAAGGCAGAAAGTGCTTTGTTTGGTGGTGATCATGTTCTCGTAAAGATTGCCTCAAGATGAGGGTTAATCACTGGGGAGTACTAGTCGACAATCCGGTGGCTCCAAGAGAGATGTGATGGCTCACCTAAAGTTTGAGGTCGCATATGTGGCAGCTTATCAAGGAGTTTTGAAACCCACCGAATAGAAGGTATGCTCGTTATATGTTATTATTGTTATTATGAGTACGCTATCTGCAGCTCATGTGGCATTCATACATACATTACATGGTGTATTGCATATTGTTGGTTTATTGTTTGATTGGGGATAAAGCCCCAATGTGATGCCGTTTGTGGTATTGTTGATTTGTGAATTGCCTAGGTAATCACACATGGTTTGTGGATTCTTGTGTAGTCTATATATTTATGGGACTACTATATATAAAGATTTGAGGATGAATTTTGTTAATATGATTAGTAACCAATGGTTTTATGGGGTTACGGTTTTTGTCGGCCATATTAAAGCCGGTATGAATATTCGTGATATATATGTATATATATATGAAACATG
>JABEVN020000493.1:0-30839 GCA_013146195.2 Codonopsis lanceolata | reverse complement strand
TGTCATCCGTTTCTTAAACATGTTAAGACAAGACAAGGCAAGGTGATGGAAATGTAATATAAGAGCTTGAGATGTGGTTTCTGGTTGGCTTTGAAGGGTTATGAGTATATGAGTTGATGGTGATATTTGAGATAAAGGTGGGTGAAGTTTAGGGTTATTTTTCAGTCTTTTGACTAATGCATCATTTAAGAAAGGAATTCAATCGGGATTAGTAAGTACTACTAATCGATGCCTCGGAGGGACCACTTTTTTTTTTTTTTTTGGAGTCGCCTTTTGGGTTTTCAACCTAGCGAGCTTTTACCTCATAGGGAGCGGTCTTTCAATGCATGTGAATATGAACCACTTATTCTTGAGGTATCATGTCTTTGTAGCTTCTTCATTTCTTCAGGCGGAGATAGAAAGGACAGTTGTTTCTGGAGATGATGAGCCTTTATGTATCCAATGAGTTTGGCGGAAGAAGCCCAGAGGTGACTCGATGAACCAAATTTTGTAAAATGGGATGGGAAAGTTTCTGAAGAGATTAACTGGTGACAACCCCAGAAAGACTCGATTGAGAGAGACTTTTGAGGGAGGCAATAAAGTATGCTCAAAGAAAAAAGAGATGACTCTAATGGATAAAAAGAGAGTCACGATCTAAAGTTAATTGCCGAGTATCACAAGTTTCATAGACTTTATTTAATGTTTATATTCGATAATTTTATATATACGTAGCAGTTTTGTCTCGGACCCGGATCATGTTATAACCGATTGAAGCGAGTTATAGGTGGCAACTGTGTTAGTGGCATAATGTTTAAGTGCTTAGGATGGATTGACTTTAGGGTTTAGGATTTGATTGACCTCTGGTTCAAAGACATTTTGGGTTATGGATTTGGTTATTTTTGGAAAGATGATGAGAAGCGATCATTGGCTGACCTTTTAGGCTGTGGGTTTGGATAGGAAGTTGGTTCTTGGACCTGATTGTAGGTATGGTTGGGAAATTGGTTTTTGGCTTTGGTTATGGGTTATGGGGTTGTCCAAAAGTGATTGGTTCTTCTTTTGTTTTTTTGCGAGAGAGAGATTTTGAGGAAATCGCTCGAAGAGACTTCTTTTCTTTTCTTATTTTTTATGCATAGGCCTTTTTTTTTTTTTTGAATTTTCAACCTTGCTCTTTTTTTTCTTATTTCTCTTTTTTTTTTGTTGACCTCTCGGAGCATCATAACAAGAGCAGTTGGAGAAATGTCTTCGCTCCTTTTGGGAAAATGGATGGTCATTTTTGGTGGGTATATAAGGTAAAACAGCCCCAGTTTTGGGAAGCTGGATCTTAGAGATGGTTAGGCTTTAGTATATGGTGTATTTGTTTAGGTATTTGGAAGAGATTTGGTGTATGGTTGGAAGCCCCTAGTGTGCTACCAACAGCTCGGTTGCAATAGGTCGAAGATGACCTTTTACCAAGACAGAAGGTTGCTTTATCGAACTTATATTTTTAATGGTTTGTGGGTCCATATTCTTGAAATGACTTATCATCAACTCGTGTAGTTTTATCATGTTTTTTCATGAGTCGACTCGTTATCTTTTGTTTTTTTTTTACATATAACAGATACTTCGGCGATAAGTGGTGCTCAGAGATCAAGAAGAAGACTCGACAAGCTAATATAGGAAAAGCAACGCATTTACGGACTGAATATAGATAAATATACCTTTGGAAAGTTCGATTTGAGGAGTTGGTTGGATTTTTGAAATAACGGAAACCAAATGGATTAGTGAGCATACTTTGCAAGGATGAGATGTAAGCATCAAAATGGGCAAAAGAGACACCCATTAGGGTTTGAAAGCCCCTAGTTTTGATTTGTTGCATACGATCTTGGAGTTTCTTTTTCTAGATTTCCCAGCTTTCAAGACTTTTCTGCTTTATTGGCTTCTTGGCTTTCCCAGCTTTCCTCTCTTCCCTGGCTTCCTATCGGTCTTGTTTTTTGAAGTGGTGGACCTTGACATCTTGAAGTAGGACTTACTTGAAATTTGTTTTTGAAATCGAGAATGAGCGATGCACTAATCAACTAGTGATGCATTTATGAAAGGTTAAGAGGGAAGATGAATTTCGAGATGACAATTGAGTATAATGGTGAGGAGATTTCCTGCCTTTACATGTTATTGGAAAAAGGAAATCACATAGAAAACACTTTTTTTAAAGAGTAAATTACAAAGCATTTGACCAAACCCGAAGGTTGCCTCGTTCCTCATTTCGAGGCTCGGTCATCGTAATTCAACTCTGTCGAGAAAAATCTTCATTTTGCTAATCTTTTTTATTGTTCTTTTGAATTTGAAAGAATATAGTTTTTTTGAGAAAACAAAATATTATTTATTTATTTATATATATTTTTTGGGGGAAAAAGCGATTTTTTTAAGGAAAAGAGAACTAAGTATTACACATGATTTTTTTTAATTAGAAAACTCCCTTCTTCTTCTTCTTCTTCTTTCTTTTTTTGCAATCCTTGAAATGAGATGTGGCGACTACATACCTCCGGACAATCCTCTCGGGAGAGCAAAAAGATAAATAATTAATTTTTATTTTTCAGTCCTTGCAAAATTGTTAGCGGTACAAAAGAAAATAACAAAGATCAGATATGTATAAAAACAAAGCGGATTAAAGGAAAGAAAAATTCTTTTTTTTGTTTTTAATGATTTTTTGAAAGGTGGGGTAAGTGAGAAAATGGGTGCACCAAACAATAAAAATAAGGCGACCCAAAGGATAAAATTAGCACAACATCGGACAAAATTATTTAAAATGAGAACAGACCAGCGTAAAATGGGTGGGCGCGAGCCAACACCAATTTAGCAACGCCCCGCATGAATTGGTTCATGTTAAGCATTCATTTGTGCACTCTACTCCTGTCACCTTTTCTTCCTTTAACACTTAGACCCCCTTTTGTTTCATTTTTGTCCTTTAACTCCATTTAACATTTTCATGTTTTTTAAGAAGAAAAAGACTATGCTCTCTTGTTTTTTTAAAAAATAACTTTGAAAATAATTTCTTTTGGAAAACACTCATTTAAAAATATATATTTTTTCCTTCTAACTTTTTATTTACTTTTGGTTTTTGAAACAACCATTTTTCAACAACCCTCTTCTTTTAAACATTTTTTTTGAAAAATAAACAATTTTTTGCTTTTTTGAAAATGAGTTTCTTTTTACTTTTTTTTTTGGAAAGAGATGAATTCTCTCTTTCTTTTTATAATTTTAGCAATTTCTCTTTTTTTTGAAGAGTGACTCTTTTTTTTGAATTTTGAAAAATTTTGGAAAGCAGCAATTTTTTTTTAAAGATTGAAAAATTATATTCACACAAGAAGCCAAAGAAATATAAAAGAAAAAGAAAAAACAAACATATTGCTATTAAAGGAAAGAAGATTTTTTTTGATTTTTTATTATAATAAAAAAATGCAAACATGTATGGTTATACAAATAATATGGCATGGAGCATATATATTTATGGATAAATGAACATGTTATATGCTATTTTTCTTTACAAAATTGAAAAATTATATAAATCTGAGAAAGCCAAATAAATATAACGAGAGAAAACATAGGCATATTGATAAACCCAAAAAACATGAGTCTAGCCCACTTTTGTTTTAAAGAAAGGCAAAACACATTTGGGCCTTGTGCTTTACAAAAGGTTGCAATTAGGCCCGAGACTTCAAAATTTTCGGGATGACCACGTACTAGACTTATCTTGCACGTTAACCCCTTTTTTGGATGGGCGTTAAGTTTGGCGGATTAAGTTAGGTTGAATGCCTATTTTGCCCCTGTCTTCATCTTCATCCTCTTAAATCTTCGCATCACCTCACGGAATCAGAGCGACGACATTGTCATCATCGGCCTGAATGCCTCAGTGGCATCTATTTTACGTAGGTCCCACCCCGTCTTTTCGAATCGAGCACTCAGGTTGCCTTCCCAACCCAGCCAGTTCAGAGATCGAACTCGCCAGTCGAAGAACTCGATAACTCCTCGAACATTCCAGAGTCCGTCTCGTCGACTCTTGTTGATAAATCTTGATTGGGTAAGGATATGTCCAACCTGAAACAACGGTTATAGCGAACTCGGTGGTTATCGGGTCCACCATCAAAGACATCAGTCAGGGTCGAGCTTGTTTTGGGAGGAGGCGTGAATCAATGGTGGAACCGCCGACGATCAAAGGTAGCTTTCGGCGAGATATAATGTCGGAAATCGAAGGCCGCGATACTCTTGAAATCGGAGGGGGTGACATGGTGGGGTCGGAGGGATCAAACTTCGCCAGGAGGTGGTGAGGAACACCTTGACGGTCGGGCATTGGGATTTTGTTGGTGGTGATTGTAACAAACCCGGATGCATTCTGAGTTAGCTATGAAAATCGAGATCGGGTTGCTATGAAAATCAGTTCTGAGTTCAAAGAATAGAGAGAAAAGGTCGATTGGGATGAAGATGAAGATCCGGATTGATTGGGATTTTGTTGGTGGTGATTGTAACAAACCCGAGATCATTCGATTAGCTATGAAAATCGAGATGCGGGTTGCTATGAAAATCCGGATTTACTGATTCAAAGAATAGAGAAAGGTCGATTGGGATGAAGATGAAGATCCGGATTGATTGGGATGTTGCTATGGCTGAGAGGATGAAGATGAAGAGGGATGAAGATGAAGATAAGATGAGGATGAAGATGAAGAGGATGAAGATGACAGGGATGAAGATGAAGACAGGGGCAAAATAGGCATTCAACCTAACTTAACGGCCAAACTTAACGTCCATCCAAAAAGGGTTAACGTGCAAGATAAGTCGTACGTTGATGGCCATCCGAAAATTTTGAAGTCTCGGTGGCCTAATTGCAACCTTTTGTAAATCTGATGGCCCAAGGTGTGTTTGCCTTAAAAACAATAAGTCCCCAACATAGTCACCATTGTGAGTGCTCCGTTTTTAACCGGATCCACGCCACTGAAAGGCGGGGTGGTTTCGAAACTTCGAAGCGCGTGGAATACACTCGGCCTCAATTGTGGACTCAAAATATGTATAACAGAGTCGCCATCTCTATTTTAAGAAGTAAACAGAGAAAAAATACCAGATTGTATGGGTTTGGGGGCTAAATTACGAGTTAGAAAAGGATTAGGTACACAACTCGCCCTTTCGGTTTCACAATGAGTTTGTCAATATGCTCGTTTTATTTTATACACTTTGACTGAGAACAAAAAAAAAAAAAAAAAAAAAATATATATATATATATATATATATATATATATATATATATATATATATATATATATATATATATGTATATATAAAGGAATTAAAAGAGATTACTTTACTTTTATTAAAGAAAAGAAAACAAAATTACAACTGAAATAATACAACTTAGAGAATAATTATAACATTTTTACAAGCTATTTTAGGAATAAAATAGTTATGCTAGTACAAATTTTATTTATATTTACTCGTATAAGTATGAAAGAAACTTATTAGATTATAAGAAACATAATTATTTTTATATTTAATGTATGTGCAGAAAAAAAACTAATTAAACTGCAAGAGATTAACTACTTTATATTAAAGTAAACACATAAAATAAACTACTCCATCTGTCCCTAAATTATCGTCCTTCTTTCATTTTTCGTCTGTCCCAAAATAATTTCCCAGTTTGAAACTAACTTTTTCAGAACATCACTTTTACCACTTTACCGTTACTTTTTCACTCTACTTTAATTATGAGTCATATACACATGGGCTTCAAAGGAAACTACACATTAAACCAATATAAATAATCAAGTCAATTGTTTTTTCTTAAATTGTGCACCGGGTCAACTAGGACGGTTATTTAGGGATGGAGGAAGTATTTAAAATAAAAGAAAAATATAATTATTATTATATTTGAAGAAAAGACAGAATAGAAACTAATTAAACAGAAAAGAAATATAACTATTATTACATTAAAGTAAAAACCGAAATAAAACTTAATTAGATATTTATATTTAAGTTATAGTTTATAATAAATAACTACAGGGACATAATTTACCTCCTGAAACATGAGTGTCTGAACCCGGTATGCATAAGCTTAAGCCCACTAGGCGGTTTTAGATGTGCTTCCCCTGTCATTTTGAAAAAGGAAGTCTTTTTGTTGTTTTGTTGTTGTTGGATTTCGGGCAGCGTGACTTCTCCTTTTAGTTGCTTTTCGCCTCGAGATCCGTGCGACACAACTGTTTGCTTTTTGCTTGCTTTTGCATTGTCGTCGAGTCTGAAATTGGGCAGAGCAACTGTTTGCTTCGGCTGGATTTGACGTCTGGATTCGGGTATGGCAACTGCTCTTTTTGGTTTTTTTGAACCGGTGAAATAGGGCGGAAACCTAGTTGGGTAGCTAGGGTTCACTTTATCCGGAGAGTTTATGTGTTTAGGGAAGAGATTTGACAGGTTGGCAGAGCTTCGGGGCTGGAGAGGAAATAACCTCGACGTTCTCTCGAGAGAACTTTAATAAACTACTGCGTGAAATATGTCAAATTTTGAAACCGGGAGGCTTTAATTATAGTCGAGGATTGGGACTTCCTTTGCTGGTAAGTATCATCAACCGTGCCTAAGCAGTTTGTACCGCGTGCTGAGAGAATTGGACCAAAAGGCAAAAGCTACAGTGTAGGGGTAAAGTGGGTGCGACCTAAAGCAGGAGTAGGCATGGCGCCCAAAATGGGGGGGGGGAGCAGCGCCCACAACCTTTTTCCTTTCCAATTTTGGTACTTTGGCCCCTTGCAATTCATAGTTTATGCATTCTTTTTTTTTCTTTTGCATCTTTTGCATTTTAAACCTTGTAACTTGACATCCGTTAGTCCTTTTAACAGGTCTTGATATTTTATGGCATGTCATACAACAGGGGTACAAAATTGGGGTGTCTACACCACTGTCGCTGGTTCAAGCTGTGAGGCTGAGTATCGCGCCTTGGCTATCATAGCCACGGAACTCAGTTGGTTCTCTTTTCTCTACAGCGAATTGGGCCTTCTCTTACATCCTCATTGACTATAATGTGACAATATCTCCGCTATTCACATGGTCAAGAATATTTGGTATTCCATATCGAAATTGATTATCATTTCGTACGTGAACTTCAACAGTATGGGTTCCTTCGATTGGCTTATGTCTCCACCAAAGACCAGCTGTTGGCAGACGCTTTTACCAAGGCCCTTGCTCAACCTCGCTTGTCTTTGCTCTCAACCAAACTGCAGCTCCAACATGTTCCGCTTGGTTTGAGGAAGGGTGTAAGCATGTAAATTACGGTTGAGCAATCTGTAAATACTTGCAAATACTCATGTGCTCTAATTTGTATTTAATTAAGAGAAATTTATGTGCAAATCATAGTATGACAATCTCCTTAAGAGATTTGGTCATACTTTCCTTTTTTTGAGCAATGTATTTTGATATAAATATATAGTAAATATACCAACATGAGTAGGCTGGTTTTTCTCTTATTTTTCTTTGTCTTTGGTTTGTGTCTCTTTCTCTCTGCGTATTCTCTTGCTTTCTCTCCTTTATTGTAGTCTTTTAATACTAGCTCCTTTCCCTGTAGGATACAGTGAAACAAAGGAGGTAGAAATTATTTCCTGAAAGGCACTGCACTTCTATTTGCGGTTCTTAGATATATGAAAATCATAGGATCTTATGAGAATACATTTTTAATGCAATTATTTAATTTAACTACTAATGTGGCAGAAGGTGGAGAGCTACGTAATTATGTTACGTCATTGTCCCACAGGCTAAATGTACGCTCACAAAAACATCAATAGTCATATATATGGCAATGCTAGGACCACTTTCATTTTGTACTAAAATATGAGTACTTTATGATATGACATACTCTCATTGGTTGAATTTTTTATGGGTCCCAACACTCCAACCAATAAAAGTATGCTATATCACATAGTACTCATATTTTAGTGCAAAATGAGAGTGTCCAAGCATTACCCCATATTATATTTTCGATTTAAAGGGCATCTTCTCCAAAAGGCAAACACCATGCATTCTCTTTTTTAAAGGAAAAGTTAGCTCGTATGATATGAGACTCTTCATGCATGCATCATCCATCATCAGCATCAGCTTTAATCTTTGCGGACATTCTCATCGTAAATGGAGCTCGATTCTTGATTACCCCCATCCCCATCCACTCAAGAAAGTTTGCAAAGGTAGTTTATTCCTTGTCTTGGAGCATAGCCGCATACTAACTAGTGCTGCAAACCGCCATTTGCTGTAGCTCTATCTTATATCAATGCCATCTAGCAGTGCTTGAGAATGTTAGCCTAGCCACATTAATAGGCATAATCGTCCCTTGGACTTCTGCATACTCTACAATTTCAAACATCTTATATCAATGCTATTTAGCAGTGCTTGTACCGGGAAGTAAAAACTAGCTATTTTCCTTCTATCAAATTTTATACTAATAGTTTTATGGGTAATGCTAGGGCCACTCTAATAGCACTCAATTTTGGGTACCAAATGATGTGGCATCTTATATGTCATATTATTAGCATAACTTTTTAACTTATAACGGAGCCCATAAAATGCCAAATAAAATGACACATTGGAAACCACATCATTTGGTGCACAAATTTGAGTACTCATTGAGTGGCTCTAGCATTACTCTAGTTTTATTTATAGATTAAAAAAAGCTTTATTTATTTGCTAGGACAATACAGGTATTTAATTTATAGTTTCACCTTACAGGAGAAATAAACATAAACATTTATAAAGGAAGATGGTGCAAGCCGACAAACAATCAACAACAAAACAAGATCAAGCGAGAAGAAGACCGGACAACCGGGCTCGAAACTACGAGGGTGTCGAGTGAAACTTTACAATAGCTTGGGGGTGTCGAGTGTAAAATGTTCGAAGCTGTTAGAGTCGGATTAGCTCGAGTTGATTTGTTAGCAATTGTTGTAACTAACAGGTGTATATAATGTATCTCACATTTGTATTGAATTCATTAAGAGATCATGGAATACGAGATAGAGAGAGAGAAATAGAAATCAATTCTCTCAATGCCTTAATTCTTTTCTTCTTCATCTCTTTCTATCTCATTTCATGGTATCGAGCAATTATTGCTTCGCATTGAAAATCGATCTAAAACCACAATTTCGAAATTGAAGAAGCGTAGAAATCCTTCTAAATCATTCAAAATGAATGAAGGAAACCAAAATCTCGAAGGAGAACAACGAGAGATCTTCAACCACGACAAGCGGTTGAAGAACCACAACCACAAGTTTCAACACAGCAGGTGACTGAAGATGTTGATGAATATGAATCTGCTGAGGTACATTTCGCAATTCCTTCATCTCATCCTCTATACCTATATCCAAATGATCATCCAGGAATGAGTCTAATTACTCATGTCCTTACAAACAACAATTACAACCAATGGAAGAGGGCTATGATAATTGCTCTTTCCTCTAAGCGAAATTAGGATTTGTGGCGGGTGCTCATAAAGCCAAATCACAATTCCAAATATCGATTCATTGGCAAAGATGTAATGACATGCTTATTTCATGGCTGCTAAATGCGATTTCATCGAGATTAGTGCTAGCTTAGTGTACTTCAAAGCTGCCAAAGAAATGCAGGATGATTTGGAATGTAGGTTTACCCAAGGTAATGGCACACAGGTGTTTCAGAATAAGAAAGAATTGATGAATCTACAACAAGGAACTATGTCAATAACAACTTATTTCACAAAATTTAGGTCAATTTGGGATGGCTTTGAAGAAGCAAGCAATATGCCTAAATGTATGTGTTCATGTTCATGTGGCTTGATTAAGAGGATGGAGGAATACAATCGAGGTTCGAGAAAGTTACACGGTTTTTAATTGGTGCGAATGAGTCTTATTCGGCATTAGGAGTACTATTACGGCTATGACACCCCTACCTAATATAAGCACTACATTATCTTTGTTGATGCAAGATGAAAGGGTTAAGGAGTGTTCAATTCTACAAACACCTAATCCCATCACTATTGATTCTAATGTTTCTCTTTGCATTATTTGCCAAGAATGCATCTGTTAATGGAAGAGGATATAATACATCTGGAAATGGTAAAGGAAATCTTCTTTGGAAATGTTAAGAAAGGAAACACCAAAAGCAATTTGTCATGTGATCCTTTGTGGAGTGCAGGACATACAAAGGCAACTTTGTTTCTTCTGTTGGGCTTTCTGAATGGCACAAACTACATGGTATAAAACCGGATCCAGCAAGAATGCCTAAGAACATGAAGAATAAGTCAGCGTGAATTCCTCCTTGAATGCCACTCATGTAAATCTGCAGTTCTTCCTAATGAAGCTAGAGATTCGACAATGGTAATATTACTATGACTCAAGATCAATACAATCGGCTTATTCAATTGATCAATCAAGGATGCTCCACAAACAAGCTGCCTTTGTTGATCAAGTTCTTTGGTAATGTTTACGTAAATCCTAGTATTAACGGTTTTCTTGCATTAAATTCTACACACAAAATGTGTACTGGATCATAGATGCGGAGCCACGAGATCACATTGTTTCTTACGTTGATATTCTTAGTAATCCTAAACCATTTTCTTCTTCTATTCTACTTCCAAATGGCATTCTGACTCCGATTACTCATGTTGGTCAAGTCAATCGTCTATTGGTATTACCTCTTTCATGTTCTATGTGTCCCGGCCTTCTCACTCAATCTACTTTCGGTTAGTAAACTAACATCTCACGGCAATTGTCACTTAACATTCCTACCCTCACATTGTGTTTTTGGGACTCAACCAACAAGAGCTTGAAGGGGATTGGTAAAGCTGACAAAGGCTTGTATAAAATTTGGATTTGCATGATGTTAGTTGCGTTGCGGCCTAGGTTTTACGCCTTTGTATCATGTTCTAGTGCAAATATTTGGCACCTTAGACTAGGCCATGTACCTATGTCTACTCTAAAACACTACCCTATTATGTGTAATAACCGGGACTCTATCTTGTATGTGATGTTTGTCATATGGCCAAGCAATGTAGAGTGCCATTTCTATAAGTACATCTCACACTACTACACCTTTCTCTCTTATTCATTGTGATGTATGGGGACCATACACACACAAAACTTATAATGGCTTCAATTCATTCCTAACTATTGTGGATGACTTCTCAAGAACCACTTGGACATACCTTTTATCCTCAAAACACATGTTACGTTTTACCTCACGGCCTTCTTCAAAATGGTTAACAATCAATTCTCTACTCTTTGTTAAGGCCTTAAGGTCGATAATGGAGCAGAATTCTTTAATACCTCTCTTTCATCTATTCTCACTAATCTTGGCATTGAACACCAAAGTTCACGTGTTGAAACCCCTCAACAAAATGGCAAAGTTGAAAGAAAACATAGGCACTTATTGAATGTTGCTAGAGCCTTGAGATTTCAAGCAAATCTTCCCATTAAATTTTGGGGAGATTGTGTGCTTGCGACCACATATCTCATAAATAGAACTCCCACACCAATTCTTTCTTTCAAAACTCCATATGAAACCCTCCTCAAACTTGACCTCCTTCTTATGCTCATTTAAAAGTTATTGGTTGTCTTTGCTATGCTTTACCCTAAAATCTCATAGAGATAAATTTTCCCCTAGAGCCACTAAATGTATATTCCTTGGTTATCCATATGGCAAGAAAGCATATAAACTTTATGATTTGACCTCTCACAAAATCATTTTTTCAAGAGATGTTCAGTTTTATGAAACTCAATTTCCTTATAAGACATCTCAATATCTCACTCCAGAATCAATGTTCCCATGTTCACACTATCAATTCGGATCCTATTAATCCTATTGACATAGATTCCTCTCCTCCTTCTTCATCTCCATTTCCTACACACACATATCCGACTTCTCCAACATCCATCTCTCTGCTTGAAGACAAACCTCATCTCAAACCTCCCCTATACCTTCACATGTTTCGACTTCATCACTACTACATCAACCTCATCTTCTTCACTCCCATCATCTTCTACACCTATCTCATCATACGTTTCCTATTTCCCAACCCCCTTCCTTCCCTAACCCTTCGGTCGACCCTTTACCTTTCCTTCTCGATCTTCTTCTAGGCACATTGGGCGAAACACATACCATGCAAATACAATGATTATACGGGACTTCCCTCGGCTTCATCAATTACGCTTTCTGCAGTGCGGCTCCTCTTTCTTATTCATCTATATCTTCTTCCTACTACAATTACATTTGTCATATTTCTTCTTTAAGCGAACCTACATCCTTTACTCAAGCTCTAAAAGATCCAAATTGGTGCCGGGCAATGCGAGGCGAGTGAATGCTTTAGAACTTAACAATACTTGAAATTGCGGGGAATTACCTTCTAACAAGGCTGAGAGGTTGTAAGTGGGTATTGATTGAAATACAAGGTGATGGCAGTTTAGATAAGTATAAGGCAAGATTGGTGGCCAAAGGCTTTACTCAGACTGAGGGTGAGGACTACTTTGAAACCTTTGCACCTGTTGCTAAGATGACCACAGTGA
Organism: Codonopsis lanceolata; assembly: GCA_013146195.2. Classification (NCBI taxonomy): domain Eukaryota; kingdom Viridiplantae; phylum Streptophyta; class Magnoliopsida; order Asterales; family Campanulaceae; genus Codonopsis; species Codonopsis lanceolata. Next base: position 18,339 of record JABEVN020000493.1, on the reverse strand, counting down.
GAGTATTTCTTGCTCTCACAGCCATAAAAGGATGGCATCTCTCTCAAATGGATGTCACAAATGCATTTCTCCATGGAGATTTGGGAGAGGAAGTCTATATGAAACCACCTCCTGGTCTTGTTCTTCCAGCCTCTTCAAAACCCCTTGTTTGCAGATTACTTAAGTCACTTTATGGACTTAAACAAGCACCTAGGCAATGGTATTCTAAGTTTGCTTCTGCATTGCTATCATTTGGCTTTCAAGCTTCTAAAAATGATCATAGTCTGTTCACCCTAGTCAGACCTACTTCCTTCACTGCCATACTTGTTTATGTGGATGATATTCTCATAGCAGGCTCTGATTCTACTACAATTGCAGAAGTCAAGCACCATCTTCATGCTCAGTTCAATATCAAGGATCTTGGTCCTTTGAAATTTTTTTTGGGCATTGAAATTGCTAGATCAGCTGCTGGAATTTGTATTCACCAAAGAAAGTACACTTTAGATATTGTTTCTGATGTGGGATTTATGTCTGCTAAAGCATCTAAGATTCCTATGAAACAATCTCATGGTTTGATTGCGACAAGGTGAATTCTTTGCAAAATTATTCTCGGTATAGAAGGCTCATTGGCGGACTCATTTATCATCCATCACTAGACCGGACATTGCCTATCTTTGTGCATATTCTCGATCGGTTTATGGCGGTCCTAGACAACCACACTTTGAAGCTGCTTTGAAATCGGTGAGATATCTTAAGGGTAGCATAGGACGGGGTTTACTTTACTCCTCTTCCGGTTCCTTAGCATTATCGGTTTATTGTGATCTTGATTGGGCCTCATGCCCTATGACGAGAAAGATCATTATCGGTTATTGTGTTATGCTTGGAACTTCATTAGTCTCTTGGAAAGCTAAGAAGCAAGGAATTGTATCGAGATCTTCTTGTGAAGAAGTGAATACGTAAGTCCGGCTAATGCATCTTGTGAAGTTACTTGGATGGTCTCTTTACTTAGAGACTTTGGGATCAACTTCGGTTACTCAGTCCTCTTCCTTTGTGACAATCAAGGGGCTCTTAGTCTAGCCTTTAATCCGGTATTTCATGAGCGTACAAAACATATTGAGATTGATTGCCACCTAGTTAGGGACAAGATTCTTGATGGACTTATCTCTCCTGTATATATTCCTACTCAACTACAGCTTGCAGACCTTCTTACTAAGGCTCTTGCTTCTCCAGCTCTCAAATTCTTTTTGTCCAAGCTCAATGTGTTAAACTTGTTTCACACTTTGGGCTTGAGGGGGGATATAAAGGAAGATGGTGCAACTGACAAACAATCAACAACAAAACAAGATCAAACAGAAGAAGACCAGACAACTTCAGGCTCAGAAACTACAGGGGTGTCGAGTGAAACTTTACAATAGCTTGGGGGTGTCGAGTGTAAAATGTTCAGAAGCTGTTAGAGTCAGTTAGCTCAGTTGATTTGTTAGCCGAATTGTTGTAACTAACAGTGTATATAATGTATCTCACTGTTGTATTGAATTCATTAAGAGAGATCATGGAATACAGATAGAGAGAGAAATAGAAATCAATTCTCTCAATGCCTTAATTCTTTTCTTCTTCATCTCTTTCTATCTCATTTCAACAGCCTATATACGAGGCTCCCGTATTTGAGATCTAAGGGTTTATTAATTAATGTACAAGGTTTTACAAGCATAGAAATTGTTTTCACAGTTTCAATGCCTGTGAGCGGTAGCAAGAGAGAAATAAGCATATTTCTAATTTTGTACCATTGAAGGAAATATTACGAGACCAGACAAACTTAACTAGCTAGATTCACCACTACCGAACACGGCCAAACACTCGGTTCCTAATACACAAACTTATTTCTAAATCTTACACTTGCCCAATAGAAATATTATACAGCCATACAAGCAAATTCAAATCTGACAAATGACGCTCTTCATTGCAGGGCGTGGCCGGTACTTGGCCACCAATGGTTCAACCTTGAGTAAGGTTAGCCCAGGCCCCTCCGTCATGTCAACCATCTCTTCACTAACTCGTTCCCACTCAAAGCACTGAATGAATGAGCCCAAGGTCAACCCAACCATACGCATAGCCAATCCTTTCCCGGGACAACTCCTCCTTCCATAGCCAAACGGCAACAGCTTAAACTCATCTTTTTCTTGCCCTTCAAACCTCTCAGGCATGAACTTTCTCGGTTCTTCCCAAATGTTGGGGTCATTTTGTATAGCCCACATATTCACCATTAGCATGGTACCACCAGGGATGTGATAACCTCCAACAGTGCAATCCTGATCCTTTGACGACTCATGAGGCACAAGCATAGGGCCTGCAGGGTACATTCGCAACGTCTCCTTTATAATAGAGTCGAGATAAGGTAGATGTTCTATGTCTGCTTCCTCCAATAGACGATCTTGTCCAACAACACTGTCAATCTCCTCCTTAGCCTTCTTTAGGACTTGAGGGTTGTTTAGTAAAAGTGACATTGCCCACTCCATAGTCCCGGCAGAAGTATCGGTGCCTGCTGCTAGTAGAACCTAATCATAGCATAAATTAAAACAAGATTATCAAAATTTAATTAAATTATTGAGGGAAGGAATTAATACTTTTAAACAAGATAATCAATAGCTTTTCAGGTCCCAGAGCATATTTTATTGATCAAACACTATCAATGATTTCTCGATCAAATATCCCAGAGCATACGAAGATGCTATTTGTAATTTGTACTTTAAATGATCAACCAATATCAAGAGTAGGAAACCACCACATGCTTTCAACTTTTACTTTATAAGAGAGGCATCTTTGAAATCATATTACTCCACGATCATCCATCTAAATTACAATCATGCTTCACTCGCGATCTAGGCTCTTGAAACTTAAAATTTCAAGTGTCTGCAGCTGACTTTAATTAAACACGCAATTACGCAAATTAAAGTTTATGTTGTTCCAAATATCATATCTTTGATATGATCACACAAAGTTTATCCGTTATAAGTAGTTTATCCGTTATAAGTTGTAAGAATTCATATAAAACTGATTGAGATCATCTATATGTTTTCAATTAATTACCAGTTATTTGATTCATGCAAAATCATTGTAAAAGTAAAAACTGAATAAGGGATTTTACCAGCACAGAACTTTTGATAACATCATCCCCATATTTTTTTGGATCCTCTCTTTGCTTCTCCAGCAGCAATTCAATTAAAGTCTTGGCCTTTTGCTCCTCCTGTGAATCATGCTTCGTCTTGATCTCGTTGATCAGTTTCTGCACGAACGAATCTCTCTCCTCCTGCAATGCTTTCATCCTCTCTTCCGTTGCCCCGCTCACTCCTAACCACTCCAACACGGGGAAAAAATCTCCCAAGTTGGTCTCCCCAGTCTCTTCAAACGTCTTCATCACAATCCTCGCAAACACTTGTGCATCCTCGGACCCCTCCACGTCCTCCTCAAAATACCTTTTCCCAGCGAACATCCTCATCATCACGTTAAGCACCAGATCCAAAAACACCTTCTTCATTTCCACCTCTTTCATTTCATCCCCCGACGAAGCCGACTTTTTAACTAGTTGACGGATCTGAAGCCGGACCTCATCGGCTAGAACGGCCTGGACGGGCTGGAGGTGGTGGCACGGCTGGAGGATATCGACGCATGAAACGGTGCGGAGTGTACGCCAGCGCTCGCCATGTGGGGCCCACGCTAGGTTGCTGTAGTTGTAGCCAAAGTGCTTGCCTGCCAGTAGCTGGGGTCGGTTGGCGAATACGAGGTCGTTTTGTTTGAAACATTCCTTGGCCGCTGCCGGGGAGGAAACTAAGACAACTCGGCGGGAGCCGAATTTGAGTAGTAGTACGGGGCCGTAACGGGCGGAGATTTTGGAAAGTGTGGCGTGGATGGGATTTCTAATAAGGTGGAGGTGGCCGAGGATTGGTATGGTTGGAAATGGACTTGGGGGAAGGTTTTGAATTTTGTTGAGGTGAGATGTGGTGAAGACAGGCAAGGCTAGTAATACGAGTGGGAGGAGGTACAAGTAGATAGCTTTCATGTTTGGGAGTTGGGACAGGTAAGGCTAATGAATATTTGCTTATTTTATAGTAATAAAAAGCAAAACAGTTAAATGGAATTACTTGGAATGTTTGGGCCATATTGGTTCAGAATGCTTTGGATTCATTATTTTGCACCACTTTAGATCGTCTGAAACGCCCCATTTTTTGGATGTCCGTTAGATTTCGCCGTTAAATCATATTTAAGTCTATTTTACCGTAAATATCGATAAAAGAACAATTATATTTAAAAGGGGTGAAAATGTAAATAATATAATTTGTGTGTTTTGGATGCGTTCAATCATCTCTTACAAACACAGTCTGGATTCGGCATTAGCGATTCACGAGATCTCTGGTACATCTCTCTAACGAGAGATCTCACAAACACGGATCTCCATAGCACATCTCTACAAATATATAAATTCTTTGCGGTTCATCTTCGTCTACCAACAAAGCCTCTCTCTCCTCCGCTGACAAAACCCTAACCCCCAAATTCCACCACAATAATCACACACACCTTCTTGCACCTCGCGCCTCGGCCAACTCTCTCGATCACCAACCTCCGTCCGCAATCGAGTAACACCACCACACTAATCTCACCGATCGATCAAGGGCCGAAATAAACTCGATTGATCGATTCAATTAATCGATCTAGGGTTTAAAACACCAACAAAAGGAGAGAGAAAAATGAAGGGAGAGAGGCGGGAAGGAGAAAGTGGGGAATCGAATCGAGTTCATGGGGCGTGTGGATGAAATCGGTGAGATAGATAGATAAAGAGAGAGAGAGAGAGAGGAACCCTAGATGTCGTCTGACGATTAAATAAGTGATGAAGGAGGAGATAGAAAGAGACGAAATCGGTGAGGACCGTCAATGTCGCACTGCTCTGCGATGAATGAGTGGGAGAGAGAGGACGGATGGTCGCATCGATCGAATTGAGTTCATGGGGCGATGGGATGAAATCGCTGAAAGATAGATGAGAGATGAGGAGAGAGCGAACCACTAGATGTCGATGTCGGCGATGAAGATGAAAGAGAGAGAGAGAGAGAGACAAAATCGGTGAGAGTCTTTGGGTTTGGGAGGGCGGTCAGACTTGGGTTTCGATCTTTGTTCCTTGTAAGATCAAGACAGTAAAAAGAAGGCGGGGGTCGAATTATCATCACGGTAAAGCAGAGGTCCACCGCCGCCATGGTGGATTGTTGGGATTTGGACAGACATGGCGAGAGAGGTCCCGCCATGGGGGCGGTGCCACGTGAAGTTTCATTTAAGCTGGAGAAGAAGGGGGTGGGATTTGAGAGACGCATCTGCTGTGTGAGTAGAAAGAGAGATGAATATGAACAGATCCATAACATCCCCGAGGTTCAATCATTTACGCTTGACCCTTTTTAAAATAATTGTTCCTCCATTAATATTTCAGGGGTAAAATAGACATTTGACATGACTTAATCGGCCAAATCTAACGGCCATCCAAAAATGGGGCTGCTGATCATAACGAAAGTAGGGTGACCAAAATAGATTGAACCAAAGTTTCGGTGGCCGAATTGCAATATGGTCCAAAGTTGGGTGGCCCGTTTGTGTGTTTTGCCTAATAAAAACTAAAAGTTAAAGTTTAGTTTATTGGAATGTCATGGGACCTTCACATTGGACCGGAAAATTTGACCCTTTGACCACCACATTATTAGAAAGCCACCATTTTAAGGACACAATTTCTTAAGATTCTATTGCTCTAGTCATATACGGATATACCGACAGATATGACTATTTATCGAATGTCTATTTTTTTTTTTGGTGTTCATTTTGAGTGATCCTAATTTATTTAATTTTAAATTAATTAAAATTATATATAATAAAATTAGAGTTTCTCTTTTTATCCAGTGAATTTTCTAATTAATTTATCCTAGAGAACTCTAAGATTTGACATATATTTAACTATTTTAAAAGGTTTTCTTGTACTAATAAAAATCATTGATGTACTATTGTGCCGAGTCAATTAATTAATGGTATGAGCGCAGGGAAAATCCTATGATGGAGGCTAGCAACATTAGCAACAAGTAACAACCCTAGGAAACTGGTTTATCGCCTTTGATGGGAAGTGAAAAGATCGCGTGAAGGTAAATATATGATTTTGCTGTATCCATTATTTATCCACTGAATTTACAAATTTGGATGAACCTTGGATTATAAATCTGATCATATTAGAGCTCGTCAGGAAGTACTTGGTACTCCGTTCATTGGGGGAACAATACCTAATCCTGAAGATGCTCCAGAATCTTTTCGACTGCTTGTTCGAGAACTACGATCTTTAGCTCTGGAACTGAATCATTTTCTTGTATCTGAGAAGAATTTCCAGATTAATAGGAAGGAAGCTTAATCGGAATTAATCAGAATTTTTATTCTTTTATTATTATGATCGATCGATATAAACATCAACAACTTAGAATTGGATTAGTTTCTCCTCAACAAATAAGGATTTGGGCCAATAAAATCCTGCCTATATATATATATGAGGAGCACAATAATTATGTTATCTCACATCCTTTTCATGACTCTTAAATTTATGAAGTTATTTTATTTTTCAACCATTAATTAATAATTAAATTTAGTAATAATTAATATAATAAAAGATATTAATTTCTTGATTTTACTAATCAAGATAAGTATGCATGATAAAGCAGCAAAAGGACATCAATTGTTGGGTAATGCAAGTCATTTATTAGGCACACACTTGTATGCAGAAAATTATGCAGTAATATCTTACGGATTATTTAGATGTCTTCATTTTTTAATCTTCATTGGTGATTACGAGTTGATTGTACTATTTAGTAACTATTTTTATACTCGTACGTTAAACGCACGAATAAAAATATTTTTTTATATTATATAATATTCTAGCAAAACAAATAAGAAAGTCAAAATCAAAAGAATAAATTAAGAAAAGTAATGTTTGAGGCAACTACTTAAATATAAGTATATCATTTTATTGGTAATATTATAGATTTTAAAAATTTCTTTATACACAACATTTGTTGTTTTATTTGTTGGCTTTCCATTTTCATCAGTATTAATATCTTCAAACCAGAACCGTTTGTTACCCTAGAACATGTAACATATAACTGACCATGTCTGAATTATGACTTCTTCAAGAAGAATCCTACATGCGATAGTAATTTACCTTGACTTTTGTTAATTGTCATGACATACGATACTACCAATGGAAATTATCTTTTTTAGAAACATGAAAGACAACCTCACATCTAATGGAAACAATGACATTCTTGGTATAAACATTTTGTCTCAAACATTGCTTCCATTCAAAAAATTTACTTCAACAGCGTAATTATCAAGTATTGTAATAATTAGTCTTATTCCATTGCATAACCTAGCAGCAAGGTCAATGTTTCTCAACAATATCAGCAGCAAGGTCAATGTTTCTCAACAACATCACCGAAACACCAACTTTAAGTGTTAATTCATGGTTAGACAATGCTGAACACTTTATACTATTTAAAAACTCTGTAGGATGATTGTCTTCAAACAAACTTGTGTTGTTCTCTGCCCTACACATATAATTTGAACTCAAATAAGTTCTTTCTTCTAAGTGATTGTTAAATATCATGTACTCATTTATGGTGTCAAAAACATCAAGAGTCGGGACAAGTATAACCCTTCCTTGCAAATATGACACGTCATAAAAGACTCAGCGGTTAAAAGAAAAAAAAGTACTTTTGCGGTTAAAAAAAAAAGAGTATTTCAACGGTTAACATTTTAGAAAAAAAGGACCGACCCGTAATTATTCCTTACCAAAATGAGAAATAAAAAAACTCACCTCATTGAAAAATACTAAAAGGTCTACTATATATAAAACATAGTCCATTAAAATCTCACATTCACCCTTAAGCCTTATGTCATGTAAGTTGTCCCTTTTAACCTATTAATATACAATAAAAACTTACAAGAAAATAATATTACATGTATTTTATGTAAGACGTATCTCCTTGACTCGACCCACCGTGTATTGGTGAGTTGCATTATGAGATAGTGAGGCTCCCTTTTACGAATTAAAACTCGTAAGACGGTCTTACCGAAAAACCACTCTTAATAAATCAATACACGACCTCAACACCTAACCAAATTCAACATCTAACAAATACAACCCTTCAGTTATAACCCTTCATCTAGAATCCTTAATTTGACGTATATTCTTTTACTTCAAAATTTCATTCACCTAACATACAGTAAGAAATCGTAAGAAATCGTAGCGATCTCTTCCCGGATTATTCAAATCCTTTTAATTTTTCATTGAGCTGAAAATTGAGCCTATATCATTTTGTTTTACATTCTATTTCCTTGTACAACTTTTAAAGTTTTTTTTTAAGAAAATACAAATATAATAATCTGAGACTTCAATATTTAAAATAAAGTCAAGTATTTAGTGAAAACATTGTTTAATGATAAATATTTTATTTTACTGTTCGATATTTGTTATATTCTAAATTTTTAAACATACTTCTTAAGGTTATTTTGAAAATAATACATAACTCAAATTTTGAGATTTGAATTTATAACTGATGAATTTATCTGTTACATTTCATAATATTTTTTATTTAACCATTCTTCATGCTTATAAAAATATATAACTTTACAGTTAGACTATGCCAACAACTTCGTTATTTATTTCAGCTGGAACTAACTATTTCCTCACAACTTTGATTTTGAGAATTCATTCGAATCTTTGCTTGTGGACGTCTCTTAGGACGGATGATATGGAAGCCATAATAGTTGCAGAAAAAATTTTGGGTTCAAAATGTCTAAAGTTTCCGTGACCGATTTTTAAAAATTTTTTTTGCCGAAGATTGGTTGAACATCCGCAAAAAGCATCCACATACTTTGTATAAATGCGATGGAAAATAAAAGGTCAGGCATGATATTGTGAATTGTGCTAAGAATACCAACAGTTTGGGTGTATTCAAAGTTTGTAGAAATGTATAAATATATACATGTCAACTTATCTAAGAATATTAAATGTTCAGTATAAAAAAAAAGTGTTTCAGCTTCTAATATTTTCATTTATAGAAATCAGTTTTAGGCGGGAAAATCACGTTTATCATTATATATATAATTATATATAGATACTTAAATATTATTGAAATTATAATAAATTCGAAAGGTAAATTATATACTCCATCCGTTCCTAAATTATGGTCTTCATTTTCTTTTTCGTCTGTCCCAAAATAATTATCAATTTTGAAACTTACTTTTTTAGAACATCACTTTTACCATTTTACCCTTACTTTTTCACTTTATTTTAATTATGAGTCACATACACATGAGATTTAAAGGAAACTACACATTAAACCAATATAAATTATCAAATCAATTATTTTTTCTTAATCTGTACGCCGGGTCAACCAGGACAATAATTTCGGGACGGAGAGAGTATCACTTATTTATTAGAGATGACAAACATAAAATTTTAAAGTAAAATAAAGGAAATAACTCATATTCAAGTCCATAAAATATCAAATAAAATGACATATTCTTATCTAGGGGTGGCAAATCGGTCGTGCTGGGCTGTTATCGGGCCGGCACGATAATAACACGACACGATAAGCACGAACACGAACACGGCACGATAAGCTTATCGTGCCTAATATTAAAACCCGAACACGACACGATAAAAACACGAAAAGCACGGCACGACACGATAGACACGATTTATTTAGTCAGGTCCGTTAAGCCCGTTAAGCCCAATAAACATTATAAAATATATAATTTTGATTTTTTAATACATATTTTGAATATTTATCAGTATAAATAGTCAAGTAATTTAAAAGTCATAAATTTTCAAATGATAAAACTATGAAATAATCATGAAAATAGTTCGAAATAAGTGAATAACCCCTAGTAAATTTTTAAAAATATATTTTTAAAACATATATATTTTAGTTACCGTGTCTTATCGTGCCTTACCGTACTTATCAAGCCAGCCCGATAACAACTCATTTTTTATCGTGCCTTATCGTGTTGGCCCTATAACGGCCTAAACCCGATAAGCCACAGCCCAAACCTTATAATTTCGTGTCGTGTTCGTGTCGGTCAATCGTGTCGTGCCTCAAATTGCCACCCCTATTCTTATCACATTATTTTATACACTAAATAAAATAATCTAGTACTCCCTTCGTCCCTAAATTATCGTCCTTCTTTCCTTTTTCGTCAGTCCCAAAATAATTGTCCACTTTGAAGCTTACTTTTTTAGAACATCACTTTTACCACTTTACCCTTACTTTTTCACTCTACTTTAATTATGAGTCACATATACATGGACATTAAAGGAAACTACATATTAAATCAATATAAATAATCAAGTCAATTAATTTTTCTTAAACTGTGCGTCGAATCAACCCAGACGATTATTTAGGAACGGAGGGAGTATTATTCTTAATTATTTTTCTCTAAATGGTTTGATTATCTTTCAAGTCAATATGTGCATGTGTAGCTAGAATAAGTGGCGGCCGCCTCGGATATACAAATATGAAGAGACGACGGAGAGTAAAGGACAATGGAGTTGGAAAAGAGCGACAAAAATTGACTTGATATGGAATAAAGGCATTATTTTTCTAAGTAAAGCTTTAATTTTGTCCACTTAATAGTTGGAAAAGTGGATCCCAAAATTGAGAAAAAAGACAAACACCTGAAGCGCATTGTGTCACCCATCTTCTTTGGATGGATGATTGGGGTACTGAGTAATCATTATTTCGTTTTTCTCTAAATTATTGTTTAGGTTGACTTATTAATATTAGAATAATTAGTATGTGGTTTTTTTTAAAAAATCATAAATATATAACTTAAAATTAAAATTAAAATTAAAATTAAAAGTAATGTGATAAAAATAATATCTTAAAAAAACTTTTTAAAAAATAGTTATTTTAAAACGAAACAAAAAAAATAATAATAATTTTGAGACCAAGGGAAAAAGTTGGTTCACTTTAAAAAATCTCTTATCCATTCAAGGTTCAATTACTTTAAGATCAGAAAGATGTTAGGGAGAATATCTTAATTTTGACATATCTCTTTCTAGTGTCTAGTGATGCTATGATGCAAAGATACTCTACGTAACATAACTTTTACATATACCTCATCAATGGTTGCAAATGAAATTGAGCTAAAATCTAATTTTGGAGCTACATCACACTCTAAAATTGGAACACTTTTGAATAAAGTATAAATGACTGTATCAAAAGGAGCACAATTTTTGTTGAAGCTTTGATTCATTTGTAAGTAAATTTGGAGTTGATCCTTCAAAAACACGGTTCCAAATTAGTTTATGAATGGTTTAATTTACTTGCAGCCGTGACTTCAATTCTTCATGCAAGTAGTTGATCATCTGCAAATCTACGTGTAACCTCACCTAATTTTTCATATTGTTGAATTCTCAAGTCTCCACGTCACTTAACTTGAGACTTTTCAATTTCTAGTCATTAGCTAAAAATAATTATTAATATGATATTGTGATATTATTACAGTATTCTAAAAATCGCTCTAAGCGGCAGCCTAGGCGCCGATTAGACGTTAGGCGTCGTCCCCACCCTCCGATTTATACCAAATCGTATAAAACAGTCTCTAGAGTAGAAAATCGCCGGCTAATTGCTGTAGGCGTAGACTTATTAAGTTCCAGAAGTGGGTGAACTCAAAAAGAAGAAGAACAAGAGGTCTATGGTGGGATAGGAGGGAAGAGCTACGATGGAGATTTTGTGCATTGTCGGAGAGGGTGAGACATTTGCCGGTGGTTGGTACCAAGATAGATCCATTTGCGGCAGGCGAGGGCGGTGGCGTTACGATTGCAAAAACTGAGGCGATTATGAAGGAAAAAATCGAGTCCAGATCTCCTGTACCACTTGTGTGTACCACTGGTGTACCATTTTTTATCTTTACCATTGCATCCCAATCAGTGCATCTCAATCAATGGTTGAAATGAAAAGTGATACACCAGTGATATACACAAGTGGTACAGAAGATCTGGCCTCAAAAAAATCAATGGTTGAGATGCTTGTGTTGTTTTCGTATCTTAGATTGATTGTTGATGGAGGATAAACTCTCTTTCCTTGTCAAAGCAAATGTCTACAGGTTGTAGAGAGGAAGGGGAATAAACTCAATAAGGATTAGGGAGAGATAGAGATAAGGACCATTAGGGAGGAGGGGGAGGAAGCCGAATTATTGTAGTGGTTTGTTGTGTCTGATGTGATGCCCATCATGGTATTTGTACTGTAAAACAAAAGGTAATTATCTTTTGTACATTATCTTTTTCTTTTTTGAACAAAAAGTCTATTTGATTATTTGTGTTTTCAAAATTCCTAGGAAATGTATTCGGATCATTGAGTATTAGTAACTAATATCTATTGAGCTTTGAGTATTAATTAAGTATTGAGCTTATTAGTTTTAGATTATTTTGTATTAGTATATTTAAAGGTTTAAATTTAAAATATTATTATATTAAGCAAAATATTGATATAAAATTAATTATGCTTTAATTTCTACGCCCTGCCTAGTTCCCTAGGTGCTTGTCCAACGCCTAGTGATCACCTATCGATTTTTAAAACACTAATTATGAATTTATTAGTTTTAAATTATTTTGTGATACTTTTTAGTAGTATATTTAAATGTTTAAGTTTAGAATATTATTATATTAAAAAATATATCAAAATAAGGTTAATCATGCCTAATTTCTAGGCCCCGCCTAGGTCCCGACTAGTTCCCTAGGCATGGGTCCGACACCTAGTAGCCGCCTAGCGATTTTTAAAACATTGGATATTAAAAATTTACTATTAATCTCTTCTATTTTTAATAATAGTAACAATCTTCTATAGAAAGACTTTTAATATCAACATCATTTCTTAACCAATGTGAGATAATATTATTAGATTGACATTGTATGAGTACTTTACTCTAATGATTCACTTTTAACTCTATACTTTAAGCCTTTATATCTTATTCATCCAAAACTCGATTTTGACAAATAAATATATCATTTTGTAACTCTCGCCGAGTAGAACACATTTGCACAATTAATTTTGCCAACAAACAAATAATACATAAAGAAATTCGTGCCTCAAGTTGCATAATTTCTTTCACTAAAAACACTAATTTTTCAACAAGTATTAGGTAAGTACTTTAACGATTTCTAAAATCAACATTAATTTATAACCAATGTAAGATGCATATCTACTATAATTACCAATAAAAGTGATTTAACAAACATTCGTTGAAAATTGATTTTGGTTTAAAAAGTATTTAGATAAATGACTTTTACTAAAGTAGCAAAAAAATATATATGTTCACAATTGTTAGAAGTTGATGTTAGCTTTAAAAGTCCTTACGCAAAATCTTACCAGTAAAAATGATTTATTCCTCTTTGGTTACAAAAAAATATTTTAGTTTAAAAGTTTTTAGATAAAATTCTTTTATTAACAATAGAAGAGAAACGTACTATTTAGCATCTCTATTCAGAATCCACTGCGGGATACGACCAGTAAGAGAGTTGTTAGTCAGAACTCAGAAACCTGATCATGAACCACTTAATAAATGAAAAATACCATACTTACATGACTACAATTGTTAATACAGTTTAAATGTTTGTTACTTACAAGATGTCCAGTTTTTCTAGGCCTTCTAGCTGGTTGGGTATCTTGCCTTCCAAATTGTTAAAGCTCAAGTCTCTGCCATCAAACAAATCATGAGGTGTATTGAGGTGATACTCAACAAACAGATACTACAGATAAGTTTTTTATTGTTAAAAATACAAAGTCAACGAGTCCAGCCGATCTCGGTACCATTATTGTGTACCCTTCCCTCTACCACCAACTAAATTAAAATATATGGTGCATAGTGCAAGTAAACTAAGTGTTCTAATTTTGTTGGTGGAATAGAAGATCTAGAGTGAAAGCAGGAACGCATAAGTTTACACGTAGAAATGATATTGTGATGAGTTGAAAAAAAAATGATGAATGAAGGTGGAAGAATTACAAAATCGCCAAATTTGACATTTGTGCTATATAAGGGGGAATACTCCCCAATATGTTACAGCTCCTTAACATCCTGCAAGATCAATAAAATTCTTTCATTTAAAAGGAACAGAAAGATTACAACTTCCAAAATGTTGGTTATCGCTTCTCCTCGCTCTTTTGTTGCCACTTAAAACTTTCCTATGACTTTCATTTTGCTTTGCACCGAAAATCGAACCTTCTCCGCCTACATCACCGACCTGCTCACATATTACGCCAACCCAACTTTACCTCGTTAATATTTTTCTCATGGATGAACACAAAATAAAATAACTACTAAACTCATAACTCTTAAAGGCAACAACTCACGCCCAAGTTAAATTGCTCAAGAGGGAAATGGTTTTATGTATTTCTTTCGTGGCGGCCTTAATTGTCGCAAGGTGTGGAATGTTTTGCAAGTCCCCTCGTGGTCCAGCCAAGGGTTGATATTTGTGGTCGACTCTTAAACAAGTTTGGGCAGCCTTTAATCATAGAACGCTGGGTCGCTTCTCGTGGCGCTTTGGGCGTGTTCTAAGGAAGGAAATATTTGGACAGCTTGTGCTCTCCATGGACATGGGTCGTGTTACTTTTCTCGCGTATTCTAAGATAGGGGAAGTATTGTGAATAAGAGTAGTCTGCTCAGCTTGTTGGGGCAGATTATAACTTGTCTAAAATTCTTGTTAAGGCTAGGGTTTGGGGATTAAATTGTTAGGGAAACTCTTTTAGTTATTGAGCGATTTTTCGAGGGGTTTTGGGAGTGTTTTGGGGCTGTTTTGAGAGAGTTGTTCAGCCATAGGGCTGTCCAAAAAAAGCTGAACTGATTGTTAATTCATCCATCCGCATACGCATCACGAGTCCCTAAATTTGAAAGCTTCCCAAGCTCCAAAGGGAAGCCTCCCGAAAACATGTTGTTCTCTAGACTCTCGATAGAATTACTTCCTTTAAACTTCAATAAATAAATAAATAAATAAGAATGATATAGAGCATGAATAAATATGCAAACTTGAGAGAGAGAGAGAGAGAGAGAGAGAGAGAGAGATGACATGATCGTGAGAGTGGATACATTACCCAAGTATTTAATTGGTCCCGATAAACGATTTTGGCTAATCGAACTACAATATGGCTACAATGTGTTAAAATTGAGCTCCTCAAAATATTAGTGAGATATAATTTGAAATAAAAGATTCAAGTAGCTAGCTCACATAAATTCCAACTTTGTAAGCCCATTCGAGGGAATTGCACCGCTCAAGTAGTAGTAAGATCACCGCAAGGAGTTGCTAGTCTTAATTTTTCAATAGAAGAAACATTGATATGTAGCTCATCATTTATTGCCTTACATTTTCTTGATGTGCGAACTTTGCTAGGGATCGTGGAAGCTCGCCAAGAAGGTCCTCGAAGCTCGAGAACTCTTTTCGACGTGAGAAACAAGTCTACTCGATTAAAAATTTGACTTGAAACCAATTGACATGAGTGAGTTACGAGACACATCACATACATGCCCTCAACGTGACATACACCGCCGTGGTAGGAACAATTGCGCTGATTGACGGTGTTGCCGCACAACCATAAGATTTCGTTGTGGTGTTGCCCACTGAGTTTCCATCACAAGGGTTAAGACCGAAATCCCACCATTTTCCCCAATTGTTCTGCTATTTCATGCAGCATTCACTACTAGTATCAAATTTTCATATTAACTTCCAAAACAAGCAAGTATGTTAGGTACCAAACGAGCACTAATTAAGGATATAGGAATTAGGAAGGAACCATACATTCCTCCATGGAAGCGCCCGACTTGTGCTTCAATCCCTCGTGACTACAAAACATACAATTGTCTGTCATGAAGACAAGAAATAGAATTTACAAGTTTTAATTATATTTTAAATTTTGAAATTCGAAAAAATCATCTGTGTATTGATAAAGGTGTGTGTTATCTAACTACAACACTTGATTTTTTGAAATAACTTCCTCCGTCAACAAATGGCCAAGCTTCTTCCGACATCACCCAAGCAAAGTAGTGGAGACTCTATTGATAAATTTTCAAGTCTCAAGTCCGAGCTCGAATTGGTGAAAGAGAATCGCCTCTGGCCGAAGAGGGTGAGAAGCTTGCCTCTATGAAGGCCAAGACTCGCTCGATGAGATGGAATTGTTAAAAACGAACGGAAATTAGCAATCTGGCGTAAGAGAAAAGCAAGAAGGCTATGGATGATTTAGCATTAGCACTAAAAGAAGTTGCAACCGAAGCTAATCAGCAAAGGAAAAACTTGGTTTTGCGTAAGTGGAACTCGAACATGTAAAAGAGGAAGCGTAAAAAGACCTACATTTTTTCCTAGATTGAAAGACCTACATTTTTCCTAGATTGAAATACCTACATTTTTTACTCATAACTAATTCAATCTAAATCGCTAAGCTTTGGGGTGAAATCATAAATGAGAAAAGAAAGATTGGAACGACTAAGACTAAAGGCTTAAAATATTTTTAAAAACCTAAAACTACTTAAAAAAGATTGGAACGACTAAGACTATTTTTAAATATTAACAAGAGCCAAAAGAGAACAAAACCAATAAAAAAGATTGCTTTTTGCCAAAACAGATCTTAAAACATGCAAGGATATTGAAGAAAAAGTCAACCAAATACAATCCAAATCGATTAAAAAGCATCTTCGCCAAACGAAATTAAATGCGAACCAAAAAAAATGAATACATCAAACATGGACTCTTTGGATGGAACGGAGAGTATATATGTTAATGTACTAAATGCGAAATTATACATCAAATCTGATTCAAATTTGGTGCACATAAGATGTGATTTTGTTCATAACAGTCTCAAACTAAATTTTTGAAATCAGGGGCACCAAAAACTAGTTAAATTGTAAATCTTCTATAAAAAGTCTACCCTTCTCTATTTTTGTATGCAACCAAATCTATAAAGTCAATACTTTGACAAATGAACTTTATAGGAATACTCTTACTACATTACCAAATCTCTGCACCATTTCCTATATATAATCATATTACCATGTGAAGTGGCACAAGAGAGGAAACCAAAGAAAACCGTACAATTTAGTCTTCTTATCGGTTATTCTCATTACCATTCACAATGGTTAGATCGAAGGTTGCTTACGAATTGGTGGCCGAGGCACGCACTCAGAAGCAGACCTTTAGAAAAAGGAAAGCAGGTATGTTCAAAAAGGCTAGTCAACAACAAACCCTTTATGATACTGATGTATGTGCAATAATCTACAATGAAGAGAAGGCTGAACCAGATTATTGGCCCTTCAATGCTTTCTAGAGAGTATGACCCTAAATTCCTATTTCGAACCGAAAGCTTGTAGGTCTTTTATCGATCACATAATTTCAACCCTTTGAAGAGAAATTGTATTCAGATTCTACAAGTTCAATCCCCTCAACAAAACCCTAATATCAATAATTTCATCCTATACTCTATCCGACAATGTCAATCATTATCCTTTCAAAGAACCCTCTCGATGAATATTCAGAAAAATCAAAAATATTCTAATACACAACACGTAGAAAAAATTCAGAATACCACAAATAATGATGAGAAAAATAAATAGAATACCAACAATTGCAAAGATGTCATACATGATTGGAGTTCATATTCGGGCATATAGGCATATATTAGCATATAAATTAAGTTTTTCAAAGTACCTTGTTCAATTTGGCGAGAGGGAAGGAGATGCATTGGGCGCCGGAGGAGAAGCCGGCAAAGACGAATTTCGCCTAGATGCAGAGTGGAGAGTAGACGCAATGGAAAGTAGACGCAAGGGAGAGAGAGAGCAGAGCAGGAAGAAAAGGGGC
This sequence comes from Codonopsis lanceolata, assembly GCA_013146195.2. Taxonomy (NCBI): domain Eukaryota; kingdom Viridiplantae; phylum Streptophyta; class Magnoliopsida; order Asterales; family Campanulaceae; genus Codonopsis; species Codonopsis lanceolata. Next base: position 455 of record JABEVN020000493.1, on the reverse strand, counting down.
AAAATCGTTTGTTGCTTTGTCTAGGTTAGGTTGTTAACAAAGACTTAAGAGTAAAACATACGTCCGTTTTTAGACTATTATTTTTACAAGTTAATAAAATAAAAATCATTTAGGATTAATTGTAAATGAAATTGAATGGAGGAAACGAAAATTTCTGTTTCAAAATCGTAATAAATTAGGCGGGTTTCATCCCTCAAACTTTTGCCCAAAAACAGACGCCAATTTCTTTAAGTTCAAAATATAAAAATCTTATATTAATAAATGCAACTGAAATTGAAACGGAAAATTGAAACAGTTCATCTGTTTCAAAAACAATTGCAAGGCGGCATTCCACCCTCCAACTTTTCCCTGAAACAAGATGCAACAAAATAGTTTTCCATTGCAATATGAGTTGCAAAATTAATTGTGCATGTCAATTTCCCTTTAGTACTTTTTACATTGAAACTAATTTCAAA
>JABEVN020000492.1:0-30830 GCA_013146195.2 Codonopsis lanceolata | reverse complement strand
TTAAGTCAACCCACATGCATCACACATAATTTTGTCCATGGGAAAGATTGTCATTTCCTTAAAATAGTACTGGACCAATATTTACGAAATTGTCCAACCCTTATTTCCACTTCAGAAATAGACCAAAATAGCTATCTTATTTACTTCTTAAACTAGATAGAAGAGCATTATGGCTATTTAATGAAAAATAATTTTATTTTTTTATAAAGCTAAAATGCATGGGAAATCTACCCTTTAGGTTGAGGGGGCAGCGACTCGCTAATTTTTTTAAAGGTTAAGAAAGCAACGTTGTTTGGCTAGAGACAACCCCTCCACCATCCCTAAAAATTATGATTTCTAAATTTTTTATGTAGTAGTTAAAATTTGTAACCCCACATATATATATACGGACCAGCTCCTCTTAACAAAAAGGATCTATTAGGACCCCACTACATTTGGCGCTTTCAAATAGTTGTCTATAAAAACCCCAATAGGACGTCTAACTCATTGGGTCCTATTATACAATGACCAAATAAAACAGCGGACTCTTAGTGTCCTATTATGGTAAAACTAATAGGATGTCCGGACTCTAATGTCCTATTATGGCACGACTAATAGAGCGCGACTCTTTGTGTCTTATTCAGTGCGACTAATAGGACACCTATTCTTAATGTCCTATTATGGTTCAACCTAATAAGCGTCCAACTCTTAGCTGTTATTTATACGAATAATAATAGAATGCCCACTCTTAGTGTCTATTATAGTACAACTAATAGGGCCTAACTCTCTTGCTTTATTATGGTACAACTAATAGGACACGACTCTTAGTGTCTTATTATCTTAAGGTCTAATATTACAAACTTCCATTGGCATCCCATAATAGGTATAAAATGGCCTTGACCCAGGGACCTATTAGAGATGTGATTAATAGGATGTCTTTTAACCACTTAGAACGATGGCTCCACCACATTTACCACCATAGTCGTCACACCCTTCCACCACCAACAACCTTTCTTCTCTGATGGGCCATCACGACCATGGCTCAAACCATACACCACAAGCTAATACTACAACCACCAATAAAAATCTCCATTTAGAAAGGAAAAATTCTCTTGGTTTCTAAATTAGAGTTTGATCGACGTTAATATTTAAATTGGAGACATACGAGATCGAATGATATTAGTAGAGGCTATGTAGGCGTGGGCGACAAAGGTGGTGGTGGTATATTGATGGTAGTTTTAGTGCACCAGAATGCTAGAAAATTATTGTAGATTAGTGCGGTTGTAGAGTAGTGGGGTGGTAGGATAGATTTCGTTGTATTGATGTTAGTGGTGAGGTGTTAATGGTAGCTATGGTTCATAAATGGGATGGTAGTGTCACATTGATATAGTGATGGTAGAAATGTGTTACTGGCGGTTGTGAGAACAGTAGTGTTGTTGTTGGCGGTGTCGATAGAATTGGTGATCCTAATAAAATAATTAATAAAAATATGAATGTAAACTATGCAACAAAAAAAATAGTATTTATGCTTAAAACCTTGCCTATTCGTAATTTATTTGAAAATTGGTTGTAATATTAAATAATGACATAATTTTTCAAAAAAGTAAAAGTAATTAAGATACGTACCGAATACTTACTTATATTTGAAAATTTAATAAATATAAATTTAAGTCAATAAAATATATCATGCCTAATTTGATAAATCTTAAAAGGTTGAGGAAATTTTCCCAAAAATTAAAAACTCCCCCAGCTCCTACCCCAAAATCCCCAAATATTCAAAGTAGCGCCAATATTTCCATTCATCCCTTCCAGCCCCTTAAATAAATCCCTAAATCAAATAAGAAAAGAGCTTGGAACCGTTATTCAAGTCCATCCCCTCCGACCCTTTCCTAAGACCATCTCCAACGGTGGCTTTAAGACACCAAATTTGAAATTTTTCATCACTGTTGCATGCTCCAACAGCAACTTCAAAACTTGCTCAAATTTGATGTTTGAGCTTGCGCACTTCAATTCTAGCGCATATTGTACACACTTCATCTTCCCCCTCCTAGTTTCTTTTTCTTTTCTTTTTTGTTTAAGTAATTATTTTTTATTTTATGTTTTCATTATTATTGTTTGTTTAGTTGTTTAGTTTAAATACCACTTTGATGTTTTGGTTTAAATAATACAAAAACTCAATTCAATTATTTATATTTATATTGTTAGTTATTAGTTATATATACTATTAAAATTATTTATGATAAAGTTTATAAATATTAGACATTAATAAAAAAATGAAAAATTACATTACATTAATTAAATTAAATCACACAACATACATATTAATAATATTAATACTAATACAAATTATGAAATAACTATCAACTTGATTTACCCGATTTCTCGAGCGGCATAAAAAAATAAAGAATAAAGTCGTTCATATTGCACTTTGGGATGCGTTAATCGATCATTTAGGGGAAGAATTTATGAATTCAGAAGATTAAATGTTTGATTTTAGTTGCATTTTCATATGTCTATTTATGTTTGATTTTAATGTTTGTATTTTAGTCTTTATTAATGTCTTGCCTTCAATTATTAATTATAATATGTTTGTATTTTACTCTCAATTAAATCCATACATTTAATTATTATTTTTAATGCATAATATTTAATTTAATTTAATATTGCATAAATAAATAATATATTTGTTTTGCTAAAATGCATTAATGTAAATAAAATAAAACATATACTTGAAATACAAATTAAATGAAATAATGAAGAATATACTTGAAATATTCCTTTTAGAGTAAACTTTGAAGTAGAACTGTTGGAGATGGTGGAAGAAATTTGGTGCTGAAATTGCACTAGGTTAAAGATTTGGTGCAGTTTTAACTTTAAACGGTTGGAGATGGTCTAACCCTAACCAACTGTACGACCTTATTGTCATTGCCTTCGGCGACTAGCGACTGCTCCGCCTCTTTCTCCATCTCTTCTCCCCCTGGTAAGTCCACCACAGTCACACACATTCACATACCCTAGCAGTCTCAATACATATGTCCTCTTTCTCTAAGTTTATTTCTCCCTCTTTGTTTTCGATTACAAATTTCAACTACTTCATGCTATTGTGTTGCTCTTTAATTCCCATTGTCGGTCTCTTCTACCTTCTTTCTTATTCACTACAAAAATATCCCTAATTTGAACAATCAAATTAACTTTCTTGAGTCTTTCATTCAAGCCCATTGATTTGTTTTTACTAAATCCACAAAAAAAAGCCTAAATTTCAATTTGAACTAACATTTTCAATTTAGAAATTCTGGATATGACTTACTAATGTGTAATATTAGTTAGGATGGTTTCACACGCAAGTTAGTTTTCTTGAGCCTTGTTCTCAAATTTAATTTTGAATTTAGTGTTTAATCTTTGTAATGTTTTTGGCAATACTAGCTGGTTCTCTCTCCTTTCTCTACAGACATGTCACATTGAAATGGCTACAAGGTTTCTTGTTCGACCTCTGTACCCAAACATCAGTCGTTCTCATTTAAGCAGGGTTTTTTTCTCACTTTCCTTTGACATTTTGTTCTTGTTCTTCGTCTTTTAGACTTCATTTAGTGGTGTGTCCTATAGTTCGATCTATATCCCTGCCTAGAAATTATGCTTATTTAATAATACTATTCATGATGAATAGAGCAGATCAGAATAGGAAACTAAAGATCACAATTTTTGGCACAATGGTGCGAGGCAAACTAACATGGATTAGAAATGAACCAAATGAGTAATGGAAAACCCACCTTCATTTGTTTAACCATAGATAACAGCGTCCATAAATTGTGTAATACATAAGTCAAACATAAATTAGGCGTTCAGTCTGTCAAAGATCTTTATTTCTCTTTCATTTTATTTTATGTTGAAGTGGAGTCCAGACTCCAGTCAAATGCAAGTTTTGTCGATGGCTTCCAACAAAAGATCTGATACCAATATATAATAAACACAGTGAAGAAAGCTAAACAGTTTCTTTCTTTCTAACTGAGAGGCAATACCATTTTATGTGTTAACTGATGAAGAACATGGTTTCGCACTACATTTTTCATGAAATGATGTTTGCACGCTTCATATTTTCCTCATGCATCTAGTCATTGACCATTTGGTGTAGATGCCTTAAGGTCTTATTTCCCCAATATTTTTTTACTTTTGTTGCTTGTGGGCTTCAAGGTCTTTTCCTGGCATCTTTCTGTTATGATCTGTATGCTAGAAGCAAAAAAATTACTTTGCGTTTTGCTAATGTGTGTAGACGTTTATTGTTTAGCTACTTCTCATGTCATACATTTTCTTTGGGTGGAGATATAGATGCAATAAGTTATTTGGCTGGTTCATTGTGGCGATTAGTGCGATTATTATATTTAGGTAAATAATGAGGTTTTGTTAATATAGATCGCAAAGATTCTCCTATCTAACAACTTTATGATGTGGACATGCATTGCAATTTTTTTATGTTCTAGGTTGGTGCATGCTTGGTGAGTCAAGAGGGAATAATACTTGGTAAGATTGCTTATTGGTATTGCTATTCCATATTTGTAAATGCTAATAGAGAACAAGCAATATATTAGAGCTCTTCTATATCATAGTGTTCAACTGCTTACAAATTTAAGCTATATTAAGTGCACGGTTTGAAGTAGTTACATTATGTGTATACATAGAATGTACAATCTTATTTATCGACCGAATATTGCTTATGTTGCTTCTCACAAACTTTTGTCATTGGCATGTGTAAAGGTATACTTAATGCTTTCATTCCTTTCCTTTTTTAATGTAAAGTTATCACATATTTTCTATATAGAAGTCTATAATTATTACTCTGTTTTTTTGTTCATTGTGACTAGTCTTAAAACTAGCTTATTTATCATATACCCATTTTTTGTTGATGGTTTTGTTAGACTGAGTTGCGTGGTTGGTTGGATTAATTTTGTTTAATTCAAAGTAGTAATTGAGTAGATATGAATGCCTCGGCATACAATAGGTTCTAATTTGCAATTGCGATTTTGACCTAGCATGTGGTTTTCTTTTCCTGTGGTGTATGAAAGAGTTCTTCCATGAAAGACTCAATTGTGGTAACGTAATGTTTGCAGCTCATGCTCGATAATGTTCCTCACTGTCGTGCATGTCTTTAGTAAACAGTCTGGGCAAGTTTACAAATTTATAGTCATAGTTTATTCCAACAATTTTTGTTTGGTTCCTATGCAGTAATTCCAACAAGCACTTGGTTTGTCAGATGGTTTTGTTCATGCCTTGAACCCCTTTGATCTGAAGAGAAATGGGGTGTTTCTCCACTAGCTGAAAACGAATCAGTAAACAATGTGTCAGCTACTCCCCCAATTGCAGATTCGGGATCAGAACAAGCGCAGAGATGATTGAGATGTTTCGAGCACACTAGTTCTTTTAAATACTCTAAGTGTTGCTAGAATATATGTACATGCATAAGACTGCGTTTGGAATATGTTGGATTAATATAAATTTGTATGGCGTTATATGTTTTATTATAAGAGTTAATTATTAATTAATGTTTCGGTTTTTTTAAGTGTTTGAATGTTGATGTCTACTAGTAGAATGACTAGTACTCTTGTCCGTGCCGATGGCACGGCATCAGTTTGAGAATTTATCAATAAATGAAGCAGATATTGTGGAAATAAACTATTAAAAATATTATTTTTTTAAACAAAATTGACTTTCAAATCAAATCCGGTCTTTTGCTGGACAGATGGATTAATTAATAATTTGTATCTGAAATTGGAGTCGCCGAACAAAAATTAAATTGATTAAGTTAATTACGATAACAGTTAAAAAGAAAAAAAAACAAATATTTAAAATTACAAAACTTACAATTTTTTAAATTTTTTTTAATTTGTATACGAAATTACGTGTCGAAAAAAATTTAAATTGATTAAGTTAATTACGATAACAATTAAAAATAAAAAAATACAAATACAAATTTTCGCAACCTTAAAACTGTAAAACTATAAAACCGTAAAATATTAACTGTAAAACTGTAGTATCTTAAAATAATAACTGTAAACCATCTTGTAAACCGTAATATCTTAATAATTTTCGCAGTAATAAAATAGGGATGGAAAAAAAACATGATAAAAACGGTTGAGATTGTAGATTAAACGTTAAAGAGACATTCTTTATATTTATATATATATATATATATATATATATATATATATATATATATATATATATATATATATATATATATATCTACACACACACACACACACACACACACACACACACACACACACACACATATATATATATATATATATATATATATATATATATATATGTGTATAGATTAAATAATTGAAATGAATGCCGTACATAATTTTTATTAAAAAAATTGACTTTCAAATGGGGTCTTTTTGCCTAGAACAGAGGGATTAATTAATAATTTGTATACGAAATTGCAGGCTAGACAAAAATCTTTAAAAAAAATTGACTTTCAAACGGGGTCTTTTTGCCCGGAACGGAGGGATTAATTAATAATTTATATACGAAATTGCGGGCCGAAAAAATGGGTCGGACAAAAATTAAATTGATTAAGTTAATTACGATAACAGTTAAAAAAACAAATATTTCAAATTACAAAACTTACGATTTTTTTAAAATTTTTTAAATTTGTATACTGAAATTGCAGATTCGAAAAAAATTAAATTGATTAAGTTAATTACGATAACAATTAAAAATAAAAAATACAAATACAAATTTTCTCAACCATAAAAGCGTAAAATCATAAAATATTAGCTTGTAAACCGTAATATCTCAATAATTTTCGCAGTAATAAAATAGAGATGGAATTTATATACGAAATTGGGGGCCGGAAAAAAGAGGTCGGACAAAAATTAATTGATTAAGTTAATTACGATAACAGTTAAAAAAACAAATATTTCAAATTACAAAACATACGATTTTTTTAAAAAAAATTTAAATTTGTATACGAAATTACGGGTCGGAAAAAAAATTAAATTGATTAAGTTAATTACGATAACAATTAAAAATAAAAAAATACAAATACAAATTTTCGCAACCATAAAACTGTAAAATCGTAAAATATTAATTGTAAAACCGTAATATCTTAAAATAATAACTGTAAACCGTCTTGTAAACCGTAATATCTCAATAATTTTCGCAGTAATAAAATAGGGATGAAAAAAAAACGTGATAAAAACGGTTGAGATTGTAAGATTAAATATTATAGAGAGACATTTTTTATATTTCATATATATCAATATTACATTGAAATGTGCACGTACATAATTTTTCATTTAAAATTTTAATATTCGTCAACAACTTTAACTTATAAAATTCATGCTTTATAAAAATTAAATTGATTCAAGTAATTACAATAAGACTGTAAATTACAGTAAAAGGTTCTAAATATGTTCAGGTAAAGGTTCCTCTTTTTGCGAAGACCATTGACTTTCCACTCGGCAGCAAATTCATGGACTTTTCTTTGACCTCCTCTTTCCGATCATCAGAGCGATCCCTTTTTAACCGGAGTAATTCTGAACCCATCATTTTCCGGCCAAAACTGAACCAAAAACCAGCCATCTCTACATTACGAACTCGACCGATAATCATGGCCAGCAAAAAGTCGGTGATAGAAGGTGTGAGCGATCAGATGAATGCGACCGCGTCCCAAAACTTGGACTTCGCTCAGCCACCGCCTTCTTCCTTTCTCCAAACAGTCCCAGAGAATTCCTCCATGGCCGGCCCAAAAATTTCTTTCCTTCAATCCCTCAATTCCTTTGCCCAAATACCCCCAATCCTCCACACCTAGCAACCCAATTCGTTCCCCCATCATAAACACCGACACCTAGCAATCCAGCAACGTTCGCTGGCTCCAGATTCGAGGCAGCTGCTCCTTCGTCTTCATCCACAGTCCAGCCGGCCTCCTTCTTCGTCTCTGTTAATAGCTGACTCCCTTACAGCTGTGCCATCTACGCGGTGCTCTTTCGCCGGCCTCGGTACTTTCGCCTAACATCGGTACCAACGGGTTCAGGCCTCCATGGGTTCATCGGTGCCAATGAGCTTGGGTTCCATGGGTCCCAACGTCGCTGCCACCGCCGCTGTCGAGCAAGAAGACGGAGAGGAGAACTGACGAAGTTGTGACCCTTGAACGTGCGTCTGGGCATGATGTCGCTGAAAGCGTATGAAGTAAGGTAAGGGTTTGAGTGAGTGGGGGAAGGGCAGGTCATGGACTCATGGGTTGCGATTGTGGAAGTTCAGAACGGCAAAGGCGACGGTTGTTAGGATGAAGTGAGTAACTACTCCTCACACATGCGAAGTTATCTTTTAATCGTGATCGTTGGATCTCGGTAAATGAATCGATTCACCCATTTCTTTATCTTTTGTCGATAACGGCGTCGGTGGCCTGTGTTTATAGATTCTTAAAAGGTTTCTAAAGTAGTCTATTATAAGATAGTTTTTAAAAATTTAATTAAAACGTTATTGATTGTCTCAATATAATGTTGAAACGCCCAATCCCGTCGTATCACGATGCTATTATTAGGACGCCTATACATGTCTTATCATTATATGGTATTAGGACGACAAAACTTCGTCCTATCAAGATAATGTATTAGAACGCTTTTTATCGTCATATCACAATAATATATTAGGACACTATAAGTCATCATTTTAAGAAATATTAGAATGCTCTTTATAGGACGATTGAAGGTATCCTAAAACATTTGCTTTATTAAGTCACCCATAAGAGTCCTATTAACTTTTTGCTACCCTTTAGATAGGATGTCTGAGTTTATGACCTATTACATAAGGCGTCCTATAAAGCAACATATAAGGACTCAATCGGGGGTCCTAATAGACCCTTTTTGTTGTAGTATGAATAAGGTATGCTCATCTTAGCTTGTCTACAGTAATAAGAATTTGAGAAAGTTCAAGAAAAGGGAAACTTTATAGTAATTGCAACCCTTTTTAAAACTACAATGGCCACTTTACCCAAAACATAGTACAATGTTAAAATGTAAATATTGGTTATAGGTAAAAAAAACTATTTTTTTTGTTTTATCATTTATTAAAATTAACAATTACATATAGATAAATTAATTATTGAAATTTAATTATAGTAATTTAGGTTTTTCTTTTATATTTTCTTGTACTAGGAAACGGCAACCACCACGGTTTAATGGAATTGATGGTATTGTTTTTGTACTAATCTATTTATATTTTAATTACAAGGTATTTTTTATTTTACTTAAGTAGAGATAAAGGAAAATTAGATTAGGCAGAGAGAAAAAAGGAAAGTATTAATGGCATTAACTAAACCTATGGTGTCCAATTAATATCATTAAAAGATTCTCCTTTTCTTGATCGGAAAGTCTCAAGTCCTTATATATTCAGCCTTAGATCATCGGTCTCCAAGACTCTACTTCCTAGTGAGAGCGCAAGATTTTTGATCAGAAGTAGAGAGAGAGAAAAAACTTACTTGGACAGTAATGGAGAAATTATTCGAAGTTGGTATCCACGTTTGTCCAAGCCATCAAGAGCTAGTTGAATGCCTTCGGAAGAAGGTTTATACTGGTGGTGTTGAAGAAGTTGTAATCCCTACGGCTGGTTTCCCAATTCTTGATAGAGATTTATACAGTGCAGAGCCATGGAACGTTTTCAAAGATGATGATCCATGGGAGGTCGACGAAGGTTCGTCCAACAAAACTGGTTTCGTTCACAAGACAATATATGTTTACACAAAGCTCAAATCATCGGGTAAACGCTTCCTAAGAACCACGGCTGGTGGTGGGACTTGGGATGGTTCAACCGGAGATTCAGAAATTCAAAAAGATGGTGACCCAAAGGGTCCGAAAATTGGGTGTATGAAGTATTTCGATTTTAAGTTGAAAGGAGACCCGATGGCTTCGAGACAAAGTCATGGTCACTGGATGATGCATGAGTTCAGACTCTCCGACAATGGTTTGGAGGGTTTGGATACGAACGGAAGCTCTCTCGCCAAGAATTTGGTTCTTTGCGCAATTACCCAGAAACTAGACAAACGGTCTTGGCCCAAGGGGATCTTGGATGAATATTTCAATCGGTTTCAGTTGTTAGGGGTTCTTGATCCCCTTGAGAACCCGAAAGAGGAGACAATCAGTGATTCGAACAAGAGAAACCAGTCATTGTTCGATCAGTACTCGAACGAGAGAACTCGATCAGAAGGTGGTAGCTGTTCCTGATATGGCGACGTGAAGAAATTATAGCCTCCAATGACAACTTGACAATTGCATTAAAGAAGAAAGGGGGTACAAAAAGGATACCATGGAGGAGTCAGTTGGTCACCGAATTATTAAATATTTTACATGTACCTTACAAGAATGATCTTCGGAATAAGATGTGAGTTCTGACATTTACTGTATAGCCTATTAGCACCTTTCTTTAGATTATATGTATTGACGATGCTAGTTAGATTAGATCCGCTCCAATTCATCATAGGATCATTGTAAAAAGAGTTTTTTGTATTAAAATAGCATTAATCAGTTAGTTGTTTCATTTTATTAAACAAACACGATGACCTCATCAATTGCAATCGCTACTCAAGGAAAATAAACCCTATGTTTGATTTTGTTTGTTAATATGTGCTGATTTTGATGACTTATTGTTTATATTGCTTAAGATATATGACTGATTACTAATGAACCGATGTTGTTTGATTTAGTTATTTATTATTATTATTATTATTATTATTATTATTATTATTATTATTATTATTATTATTATTATTATTACTTTTATTATTATTATTATTATTATTTTATTATTTTTAATATTACCTTTATTATTATTATTATTATTTTATTATTATTTCCATTACTTTTATAATTATTAGTATTATTATTATTATTATCATTATTAATTATTATATCATTATAAATTTTATTATTATTATTATCATCATTATTAATTATTATAATTATTATTAATTTTATTATTATTAATACTTAAGGTATTAAGTGAAAGTTAAAGTTATTAAATATAAGTATTTCTAGAAAAATGCTCATGATCTTATCAATTTTTTTTAGATATTAGTAATTTAAGAAATTGTATGTATTGTAAATAAAACTCATTAAATAATTTCAAGAAATTTATGTTTTAATAAAGTTAGTTATTATTTTAAAAAATAATAATATGTTTTAGAAAAACATCCCATCTTAAGAAATCAGTCTTTAAATAAATTGGTGTGTTGTTATGAGTTTTATGGATCCCATCGTTTGATTTTTAGAATTTGTATATATAGTATATTTGTGTGTGTTTTTGTTTTTGAATTTTCATCCAAAAAACATCATCGTTAAGATTTGGAACATAAATTAATTTTCTAAAAACTAATGTTAGGACCTTGTATTATAATTATTAAGTTTTGATGTTGCGAAACTAAAATAAAGAAAATTTTCCAAAAACTGATTGTTAGGACATTTGTAAAAAAAGAGTTGTTGTTAACAAAAACCATACCAAACATGGCGAATAGTTATCTCATAATTGTTTGGAATGAAAGTTGTGAGAAAGAAACAAGATTTGTACAAATAAGCTATCAAGAGTTAGCTAAACTCCCAAAACAGCTATATGCAAATGCAAGAACAACTATGAGCAACATTAGTAATAAAAACAACTACTTAATTTTTAAAAATAAATCCCTTTGTTTTGGGAGTTGCAAAGAAAATAATATTAATGTTGCAAACTTTCATGGAACAATGCAACTAATGAAAAAAGTTAAATATTTTTAAAAAATATTAATTTTAGTAGTTTATTAGTAATAAAATAACATTTTTATGTCTTAATTTTTAAAAGTAAATTCTTTAAGTGAAACATTTCAAAATAAAATAAAAAATTATTTGTCTGAAACAGAGAGATTATGAGTTAGCAAGCGAAGTCAGCACAAAGAAAGCATTAAGAGATTCAATCATTGAAAATAATATTATTGTTGCAAACTTTCATGGAACAATAGCAACTAATGAAATACAAGTTGCAAGACAATTAGATGACATTAGAGAGAATAATTTTCACAAGTGGACCTTAATCTCATTCCCTAGTTATAAAAAGAAAGACTTTATTCTAACAAAATAAGGAAAGCAATACGTGAGGGATGAACACACAAGTAGAAGACACCGAAGAAAAGAGAATTATCAAAATAGTGTAGAGTGAACAAATTTATATATGTATATTATTATATATTATAAAATAGTTAAGTAATTGAATAATACTATTCAGAAATTGAGATTAAATTATCTTAAAAAATTTAACGGTTGAAATTCATCTCTACATTCACATATGTGAGTAGTTATCAATTTTAAACTCCCTATTTTTTCTTTCTCTATTACAAATCACCCGCTATAATTAATATTATAAGCAGTCACTCATTTTTCTTCTCCCTACGTTTTATCTTTATATTACAAAGGCACACCCTGCAATTAATCTTCTGAACAGTCACCCCTTATAAAACATCACTATCCCTCAACTATCATTTGAAGCAATGTAACCCTCAACTGTAATATTTTTTGTTAAATCGCACATTCTATTTAGACACTATCATTTCAATTTATGAAATCATATATACTGATACCGTGCCATAGACACGGACATGAAGATCTAGTATATATATATTTAAAACTGGCGAAGAACACTATGGTTGTGCCACCTCACCACATTTTGATAAATCTTTGTTGGTCCACAATGATGCTCAAATAGGCTAGAGGGGGGTGAATAGCCTATGATGTCATTTTAAAGCTTTTCTTTTAGTTACGATCAAAGCGTACGTAGGTTTTAATGGCATAGGCAGTTAACATGTTGAGCAAATCTGCTGGTAGTACTGAACAGCAGACTTGCTCTTAGCAGAGTTGTCAACCATGCTGGTGAACTGTCTGAAAATCAAAAGCATGTTTAGAAGAGTTTAAGCAACGGAAATATAAAGGCTTAGATTAATTTAGAGAAGTCTTAAGTGGTTGTACACGAACATATGATCAGAATAACAGCACACTTAATTCTTCTTCAAATGTAGATTTTAGGAAATCATTAGAGAATAGCTTTTCAAATGATAAAACAATTTATAAAGGCTCATAGAGAAGTAAAGGCTGAAAGATAAATTATTTGAAAGAACATCTGAATTTATTCGTGGATAAATTACAGATTACATCAGCCTAAATACTATATATAAAGTTTATGTCCTCGTCATTTCAAGCCTTAATCTTTACATAATTATTTGTAACCAAATTCTTAAGTAAAAAGGGCAATATGAGACGAGAACGAGAAACTAATATGAGAAGAGAATTTTCAAGGTCGTTCAGATAAAGATTATCTGAAAGATCATCTAAACGATTGATGGTATGAGAATCGAGAACAACAATGATGAAGTTCCGAAGTCTTCTGGTGTCACTACGTGAGCCTGCTTCATGAAAGAGAAGACATCGACTCAGGATTTCACCAACACAATACATGTCTAAGGGATAGTTGTCAATGTCCCATGTACTGTAGTCATCTCGAGAAGTGTAGCCAGTTCGTAGAAGCCATGATTTCATTAAGAATGGAATCATCAAGAGCGCTGGGTCCAAAAGAAGGAATATGGAAGACGCGAGACAAGCTCTCAGCACTGAGGACGACATCGGTACCTCGAATGCGACCAAAGAAGTGGTTACCATCTCTTGCCAGTATCATCCTATAGTAGAATTCATCAACTAACCTAAGGCTGTAGAATTCTTCACGAAATGAAAAGAGCGAGACTAGTCCAGAGTTGTGGAGAAGATCGATAATCTTTCCTCCAACAGTGTTGTCGATGAGAAATTGTTCTCTTTAAATCGTATGACCTAGGATATATGAGTGAGAGCCTATTCTGGTCACGAAAGGCGATTCTGGTGGAACAAATCGACTTGTAATGCTTGAAGAAGATGAAGTGGCCATGAGAAGTTTTTTTATTGTAGAAGAAATATACTGGTAGTGAATAAGATACCGATTGACGATATCAGATCAATCAATTGTTGGGAAGTCTCAGTTAGGAAGAATTAAGAATTAATATTTTTCGGAGGATTTATAAAGGAAGAAAATACTCACCAAGAATCTTTGATTGGTTGTCCATTGAAGAGCTGTAATGACTAGAATACAATGCGACGAGGTAATCAAGTCACTAGCTGTAGAATATGAATGGACATTTATCCGGAAAGGCGACAATTCATGATTTCGGCATTAAGTCATTTTAGGAATGATTTCGATACAGATTGTGACTTAAAACGAGGTATCTCAGTATCCAAATTTTAGATATCAATGATGGTAGAGAGTACTGGATAAAGAGAAGAAAAAAAAAACTATGTTGATATTAATGACTTTCTGAAAAATAATACAAGTTTAAAATACAAACCTTGGAAGAATTATGATATGTTTTTGAGATTCTAAAATTTTCAAAAGATGATTTACGAGGCATTCTAAATCATCTACACAATACTCAGCAATATCTCAAATCTTTAGAAATTGTTAGAATTTAAATCAAATTTTTGAAGAAGTATTTCAAAAATGTTGAATATGTTTTTCAAAAATAGTAAGAGATTTTGTGTTCTTTGTTTCTAGAAGATAATTGTATGGGGCTTTCTGAATCATCTACACAATCCTCAGCAATCTCCCAAATTTCTTTTTAAAAACTTAGAACAATAAAAGACATTTTTGGAGTTGATACCAATTATGAAAACATTTCTGGAATTGATATCGAATGTTTGAAATACTACTTGTTGTAAGACATTTTGAAAATCAACCAGTAATTCCAAAGGTTATTTTAAGTCATAGATATCTTCATAAGGAAAAGAACAGCAAAGATTGAATACTGTTGTTTTGAGATATATATCTACTGATATCAATTCTTGGATATGCGTGGTTATCAGTCTTTTTGAACACACGAGAAAAGGGTAGCAAAGAAATTGCTATAATACCAATTAATGAGTATTGTGTTCAAGAAGGATGGAAGTCTATCGATACTGATTGTTAGTCCCAAAGGGCACAATAATAAGTTAGAAGGGGGGGTTGAATAGCTTATTAAACACTTAAAACTTTTCGTATTGATTCCTAAAACAAGCACTTGCAATCTATTGAAAAGATTGAAGTAGCGGAAGTCTTGTAAGGAAGACAGTTCAAGTCTGCCGGTGAAGCACTACCGGTAGGCTTTAGCTGATTACTTAAGTTTGTTGCTTGAAAAAATAAGTTAAGAGATATGAAACAACATAAAAGCAGTAATTACGAGTAAATAAAGAACACAAGTATTTTGAGATGGTTCGCACTATAAAGAGTGTTACGTCCACCACCAAGGCAGTCAACCTTGGATTTAAATGTGCACTATATTTTTCACTGGTTCTATTACACAAATGTCCAATGGATCGTGTACAAAATATTTGACTGGTGTTTGGGGGTGGGGGAATTGAATATCTGGACAAAACAGAATATTCAACGTTCAGAAGCATAGTAGAAGGAACAACAATAAGAAGCTAAGGATTAACGGTTGATGCAGATCTTCTTATTGTTGTTGAGGACTTCGTTGATCAGTTAAAGATCTCTTGAATGCACAGAGTATATAAAGTTTGATGTTGTTCGGTAGATTCAGAGCATCGTTTTCTTCAGTCTTTAATGGCAGTAATTATAACTGGGGCATTCTTGAGATCGTTGGAGAAGACCAAGAGAGTAACAACTCTATTAGGTTGAATGCATTAAATGCCTGGAGCTGTCTGTCGATTTCGTCTTCACTGATGCTGAGAAGGGAATGGCAAAGAGTTGTTTGTAGCAACTGGCAGGTGAGCAATCAGAGTTGCAAACCTACAATAGTTGGTACAGTTTGTATGTGTCAGTCTGTTCACCTACTCTGTCACTTTTCAGGAGGCGAAAATCTTCATGCTTTTCACAAAAGCTGGAGCGACGTGTCAGAGAAGTCAGCGTTAATCTGAACATGATTTAATTCAAATTCAAACTGATTTAGGCTTGAATTAAATAATCCATTTAAACTTTGAAGTCTGGAAGTCTTGGACACGTCATGCTGACTGAGTACAGACAAGGTCTGCCACTGGAGGCTACTTGAAGTCTTCCGGTGAAACCTTCAGCCGAAGTCTTCCGCTGAACCTGTGAAGTCTAGAAAAAACTATTCTAAGACAAAGTTCTATACACAGTTGCCACGTTAACTGGTACGTAGCCCAATTAGCCACTAAGTATAGAACCTAATGTAATGAATGAACAAATGCAAATCAAGATAAATAATAAAAAACAATCTCCTCCTATTTGCATCTATACTTACAAGCGAGGGCTATGAAAACTTTAGGATAGATAATAGCATGTCAAAAAATATTTTAGTTTTATAACTGCAGACATGCCTCTATCAAAAAAAAAAAAACACCTCAAGTGTAAAATCTAATCTAAGTGCATACAAACAGAAGAGATGAAGGAACAGCATAAGGATTAGTAATAAATAGTTCAAAATAGATTTAAACTGGATGTTTAAAATTCTTAGCAGATATATGAATTAGTAACAAGAATTTAAACAATAGATGGTTTTTGAAAAGAGAGAACATCTGTATTTCAAACAAGGAGTTTAATGTTTACAGAGTTTTCAGAAAAAAGATAGGTATAAAGAATTAGGGATAAAAAATATGAGCTACCACGGCCTTTTCCCTTTTTCCTTTGTCTGCTCTGTCAGCTGTTTCTCTTTCTCTTCGTTGGCATTCGAGTTCTTCAACTCTTCTGATGTATTCATCATCGGCAGAGGTTGGTTGTCTGGTGGAGCGAAAACGGTAATCGAGTTCTTCACGAAGTCTGTTGTTCTCTACCATCAGAGTTCGGTTCATAGACCATAGTTGTCTTTCCTCCGTGATGGCCAGATCACGTTCACGCTCGGCATTGATTCGATCATGGGATGCATTGAGAGCGAGATCGTTGAGTTCTAGAACAGGAGGGCGTCCGCGACCCAGATGAAGAGTTATGCTGTGGAAAAGCTGCTAGAATAGAGTAGAGCAGAGTCTGACGCACTCACTGCATTGAGCTTCCATGTTGATTTTGAGGTCAGTGGACTCGTGTCGCATTTCTCCAAACTTTGTCCACACATCCTCTTGAAATTGGCGAAGGATGGCGGAATTTCTGTCGACAACCTTGGATGTTGCAGTTACAAGTTCAGCAGCAGCTGTGGAGATACTGGTAAGTTCTCCCAGTCTATTGTAGATGGCGTTCAGGCGGCTGAGAATTTATGAGTTGGCCGGTTGGGATGGAGAAGGGTCGAGACCAATGTAAATGTGCTCAATGTTGGCAGACGAGGTGGCGTCGGCAGAAGTGATAGGGCGGAAGGTCTGTTGGAGAGGTGGAGTGGCTGAGTTGGAGGAAGAAGAGTCGGGTGTAGGAAAGGTATGGGTAGAAGATGAGTTTGACTTTGGGGGAGAGGGAGGATGGGGTTGGGGTATTTCGATATCTGTGTCCGAAAGATCACACATATCGAAAGGGTTGTGTAGGGGTTCAGTTGAGAACCAGAAGGAAGAGGGAGGATAGGAAATGTCTTCTGGTCTCAAAGAGGTAGGTTTTGGTTGAGGGGGAGGGGGAGCTGGTTTGGGAAAAAGTTATGTTACCGACGAAAGTTCAAAGATGAACTTCGTGGCAGCAGAGGATAGGATGGGTGAAAACCAAGGGGTTAGGATCAGGGGAATAGGTTGGCTTGGTTCTGATTGTGAAGAAGGGTTGGTTTGGGCGGGGAGTGGCCTGGTTTCGTTCGGATGGTGTAGTTAGGTTGGATGGATTACGAGGGGGTGAAGATGGGGTAGAAGGGTTTGGTGAGTAGTTGAAAGGAGAAGGAGGGGCTGGAGAGGGTGATTTGGTAGGCT
Organism: Codonopsis lanceolata; assembly: GCA_013146195.2. Lineage (NCBI taxonomy): Eukaryota > Viridiplantae > Streptophyta > Magnoliopsida > Asterales > Campanulaceae > Codonopsis > Codonopsis lanceolata. The sequence goes on along the minus strand of JABEVN020000492.1, from coordinate 12,987 downwards.
CCTCCTGAGTTGGTGGCTCCTCCTGGGGATAGGCTCCTCCGGAGGGATTGATTCCCTCTGAGTAGATGACTCAGTAAGATTGGGTTGAGAAGGGGTAGAAGTTGGGTGCCAACAGACTTCCTTAGCTGCCTCAGCGGCTGGACGGGAGATCCAGTAGCTTCATTGGCAGAGTTGATAGGGTCTGCTGGTGGCTTAGTCGGTAAAGCTTTACGTAGCCGTCTACGTTTAGGCTTGGGAGAGGGTTGGTCAGATGATGGTTTTCGTTTTGGGGTTTGGCATGGCTGGGGAGTGGAGGTTGTTGGTTCAAGGTGAGAAGGCGGAGAAGAAGAAGGTTGTCCAGCAGCGGCAGAGGAGCTGCCAGGAGACTTTGCACGTCTACTGGCTTTTAATTCCTTCCGGATCCAAAATCTAATCGTGCTGTTTTCTGGTTGAAGCCTATGCCAGGCTTGGTCAAGCTAAATACCGATGGCGCTTGTCGTGGAAACCCTGGTGATAGTGCAGGCGGGGGAGTTATTCGGGATTCTAGTGGTGGTCTAATCCACGCTTTTTCTTCTCATTTTGGTCACTCCTCCAGTTTCATGGTCGAATGTTATGCTCTTCTTCAAGGAGTTGAATGGATTTGTTTGCACAATTATGTTGGAGCTCATGTAGAAATTGATTCTAAAGTCCTCTTTGATTGTATCACCGACAAGTCTAACCCTCCTTGGGTTTCTCTTTATCATGTTCGAGCCATCAAATCGATGCGGGATTCTATGTGGCTGGTCTTCTCTCATTGCTTTCGTGAAGCTAATAGTGTGTCTGATGCTCTTGCTAACATGGGTTGCGATAAGGGTAGAGACTACACCTTCTCTTTAGTTTCGGATCTTCCTAGACATATCCGAGGTCTCCTTCATCTGGATTCGATCGGCACCGCTTATGTCAGGATTTCTTAATGTGGTTTTCATCTAGTTATCATTTGTTTGTTCCTATTTCCGTTTTAGAGGTCAGGCTCCTCTGTCCTCCCATTTATAAGGGCAAGGCCGGTTGTCCCCCTCAAGTTTGTTATCCTTTTTTTTCTTATTAATAAAATCTAGCAGGGTGCCGCCCCTATTTCCCTAAAAAAAAAAAATTCCTTCCGGATCCAATCTGCCTGAAGCTTTTCACTATCTTTTTGAGCTTTTTTTCTAGCCTTGGCACCAATAGAAGCTTCGTCCTTGGAAAATAGGTCAGCCAGAACCTCACTCTCATCTAGTGAGAAACCAGCTGCCTTCCTTGCCTTGGCGACCTTAGCCCGTTTTAGATTGTGTTCGAATTCTTCAGCTAGGTCTTTGGCCTCTTGATAGATGTCACGGCCAGTGGTAATGGTTACCTTTTTGAACCTGTCTATGGCTGCACGAACAGTAGCATTGGCAGCATCATATGCTTCCATGTCAAATCGAGTGACCATCATAGGAGTGGGCTCTGCTATCATATTAGTGGCAGTGTTTGGTAGCCCTCTTTGCTGCCTCCTTCTGTTCTCCCATTCAATGTATTTATTGAAGAAGGTTGCCGTCAGCCGTCTGTCTTTAGAAACTTTGAAAAGTTCTTCTTTAAGAACGGTAGACTTGATCTGAGGCGTATCCCTTAGTAAGGAGTTAATGAGCCTGACAAAAGGTCTCTTGAAGGAAGGACTCTCCTTCACTTTGGAGATGTAGTTATGCAGCTCATTGAAGATGATAGCACCGTAGTTGAGGCGAGTCCTCCGGTGAATAGCACTCGATAGGTTGAGTTGTTGAGCTGTGAAGTTGTCATGGGCTCCATTCTTGAACAGAAGGGATTTGTCCAGTAGATGACTGGAACAATATACGTCCAGTGGAAAGACGTTCCTCAGCATTTTGCCTTGAGGTTCCCGTGGAGTGTTGGTTCCCCTCATTGCTTCCCAGGCTTTATCAGCCTCAGCAATGGATAGCTCCATGTCTCCGCCGTAGTGGACACCAATAACCTTGGAGATTACTTTGGCAAAGAGAGAAAAAGGAAATCCATGAATCCATCCTCTGATGATGGACGGAGTCTTGGAGTTGATTTCCATTCGATGGTAGAACTCTTCAGCGATAAGGATGTTGTAGTCATCGTCGTGGAGACAGAAGAGGGGGAGAATCCCGGACTCGTTCATGTCATCACACATTTTTGCTTCGACAGCGAATGTGTGAATTGTTTGTAGGTCAATGCACATGTCAAGCAGGTACATCTTGGGTTCCAGCGGCTGAATGATGTCGTGAACAGCTGGATGGAGAGGAAATCTAGGGACATTGACGGGGGAGCTAGGGTGAATGACTCTTTCTGGGTCAAGCACCTTCTTCTTGCCGGAATTGGACTTTGCAGATGATTTCACGTACAAAAGACATTTTCAGTAATTAGGGCTTTTCTCGATATCAGAACAAACAACCAAAGATTTCATTTTTAAGAAATAAATTAAAAAAATTAGACTAAAAAATTGAAACCCTTGAATGTTTGAATAGATAAAAACAGAGAAACATTAACAGATGATTCGCAGAAAAATATGTATCCAAAGTACAGAGAAAACTATTAGTTTCAAGGTTTTGAAATGAACAACAATGGTGGAAGCCGTCAGGATACGCAAAGCGTCCTTTTGGATTCCTTAAGAAATATGACTTAGAAGAAGAAATAATAAGCATAAAGCAGAAGATAGTGAATCGATGAGTGATGAAATGCTTACCATTGTTGCTGTAATGAATAAGAAGCAGAGAATAGTCGGAGAGAGAGGAAGCAGTTGCAGAGAAGAGAGGAGGGTTTGAGTAGAGAGAGAAAATCAGAGAGAGAGAGGGTTCGAAAAGGTTTGAAAATGTCGGTTCAAAGTCTATTTAAAGGAGAAGAAAAGTCATTTTAGTGAAAAGGGCTTTGGATGAGTGACGGGTGTCTCTCAGTCAAGCTGTAACTTAAGATATTTTCAAAGTAATTAAAAAGTGACTTTTGACCCCTTTGCCCAAAAAAAATCATTTACCCTTTAATAAAACTAGTAGTTGAGATACTAACTTGGTTTTAGAGTGGTTGAACTATATTATGAGTAAAATTAGTAGCAACTAAGTATGCCGGTATGAAAGAAAGCTTAAAAAATAAAAAATAAAGATTAAGATGTAGGATCAATTTTACCAAGATTTCTCCTTAAATAAGCAAACATGTTAGCATCCAGTGGCTTGGTGAGAATATCAGCCAATTGATGTTCCGTTGGAACATATTCCAAACTGATGTTACCTTTTTCCACATGATCCTTGAGGAAATAATAACGGTAGGAAATTATTCTAAATAAATTTTGTTGTCAAATGTCCTAATGTCATTAATAAAAATAAAGGGCAAACAACCCAAATGGTCTTACTTTTTTATTATTTCAGGATTGGTCCTTTTTTTAAATTAAAGAAAATTTTGTTCTTGTATAGTTCAAATTTGACGCAATTGATTCTTTCATCCAATTCCGATAATTTTCAGCTGTTAAGTCAACCCACATGCATCACACATAATTTTGTCCATGGGAAAGATTGTCATTTCCCTTAAAATAGTACCTGGACCAATATTTCTGAAATTGTCCAACCCCTTATTTCCACTTCAGAAATAGACCAAAATAGCTATCTTATTTACTTCTTAAACTAGATAGAAGAGCATTATGGCTATTTAATGAAAAATAATTTTATTTTTTGAATAAGCTGGGCTGCATGGGGAAATCTACCCTTTAGGTTGAGGGGGGCAAGCGACTCCGCTTTAATTTAAAGGTTAAGAAAGCAACGTTGTTTTGGCTAGAGACAACCCCTCCACCATCCCCTAAAAAATTATGATTTCTAAATTTTTTATGTAGTAGTTAAAATTTGTAACCCCACATATATATATCTGGACCAGCTCCTCTTAACAAAAAGGATCTATTAGGACCCCCTACATTTGACGCTTTCAAATAGTTGTCCTATAAAAACCCCAATAGGACGTCTAACTCATTGGGTCCTATTATACAATGACCAAATAAAACGCGTGACTCTTAGTGTCCTATTATGGTAAAACTAATAGGATGTCCGACTCCTAATGTCCTATTATGGCACGACTAATAGAACGCCTGACTCTTTGTGTCTTATTCTGGTACGACTAATAGGACACCTATTCTTAATGTCCTATTATGGTTCAACCTAATAAAACGTCCAACTCTTAGTGTCCTATTATTGTACGAATAATAGAATGCCCGACTCTTAGTGTCCTATTATAGTACAACTAATAGGACGCCTAACTCTTACTGCTTTATTATGGTACAACTAATAGGACACCTGACTCTTAGTGTCTTATTATCTTAAGGTCTAATATTACAAACTTCCATTGGCATCCGATAATAGGTATAAAATGACGCCCAACCCATCGGGACCTATTAGAGATGTGACTAATAGGATATCTTTTAACCACTTAGAATGATGGCTCCACCACATTTACCACCATAGTCGTCACACCCTTCCACCACCGCCAAACTTTCTTCTCTGATGGGCCATCACGACCATGGCTCAAACCATACACCACAAGCTAATACTACAACCACCAATAAAAATCTCCATTTAGAAAGGAAAAATTCTCTTGGTTTCTAAATTAGAGTTTGATCGACGTTAATATTTAAATTGGAGACATACGAGATACCGAATGATATTAGTAGAGGCTATGTAGGCACGTGGGCGACAAAGGTGGTGGTGGTATATTGATGGTAGTTTTAGTGCACCAGAATGCTAGAAAATTATTGTGGATTAGGTGCGGTTGTAGAGTAGTGGTGTGGTAGGATAGATTTCGTTGTATTGATGTTAGTGTTGAGGTGTTAATGGTAGATATGGTTCATAAATGGGATGGTGGTGTCACATTGATTTAGTGATGGTAGAAATGTGTTACTGGCGGTTGTGAGGGCAGTAGTGTTGTTGTTGGCGGTGTCGATAGAATTGGTGACCCTAATAAAATAATTAATAAAAATATGAATGTAAACTATGCAACAAAAAAATAGTATTTATGCTCAAAACCTTGCCTATTCGTAATTTATTTGAAAATTGGTTGTAATATTAAATAATAACATAATTTTTCAAAAAAGTAAAAGTAATTAAGATACGTACCGAATACTTACTTATATTTGAAAATTTAATAAATATAAATTTAAGTCAATCAAATATATCAGGCTTAATTTGATAAATCTTAAAAGGTTGAGGAAATTTTCCCAAAAATTAAAAACTCCCCCCACCGCTCCTACCCCAAAATCCCCAAATATTCAAAGTAGCGCCAATATTTCCATTCATCCCTTCCCGCCCCTTAAAGAAATCCATAAATCAAATAAGAAAAGAGCTCGGAACCGTTATTCAAGTCCATCCCCTCCGACCCTTTCCTAAGACCATCTCCAACGGTGGCTTTAAGACACCAAATTTGAAGTTTTTCATCACTGTTGCACAGCAACTTCAAAACTTGCTCAAATTTGATGTTTGAGCTTAGGCACTTCAATTCTAGCGCATATTGTACACACTTCATCTTCCCCCTCCTAGTTTCTTTTTCTTTTTCTTTTTTTGTTTAAGTAATTATTTTGTATTTTATGTTTACATTATTATTGTTAGTTTAGTTGTTTAGTTTAAATACCACTTTGATGTTTTGGTTTAAATAATACAAAAAATCAATTCAATTATTTATATTTATATTGTTAGTTATTTGTTATACATACTATTAAAATTATTTATGATAAAGTTTATAAATATTAGACATTAATAAAAAAACAAAAATTACATTACATTAATTAAATTAAATCACACAACATACATATTAATAATATTAATACTAATATAAATTATGCAATAACTATCAACTTGATTTACCCGATTTCTCGAGCAGCATAAAAAATAAAGGATAAAGTCGTTCATATCATATTTCACTTTGGGATGCGTTAATCGATTATTTATGGGAAGAATTTATAAATTCAGAAGATTAAATGTTTGATTTTAGTTGCATTTTCGTATGTCTATTTATGTTTGATTTTAATGTTTGTATTTTAGTCTTTATTAATGTCTTGCCTTCAATTATTAATTTTAATATGTTTGTATTTTACTCTCAATTAAATTCATGCATTTAATTATTATTTTTAATGCATAATATTTAATTTAATTTAATATTTCATAAATAAATAATATATTTGTTTTGCTAAAATACATTAATGTAAATTAAATAAAATAAAACATATACTTGAAATACAAATTAAATGAAATAATGAAGAATATACTTGAAATATTCCTTTTAGAGTAAACTTTGAAGTAGAACTGTTGGAGATGGTGGAAGAAATTTGGTGCTGAAATTGCACCAGTTTAAAGATTTGGTGCAGTTTTAACTTCAAACGGTTGGAGATGGTTTAACCCTAACCAACTGTACGACCTTATTGGCATTGCCTCTAGCGACTAGCGACTGCTCCACCTCCTTCTCCATCTCTTCTCCCCCTGGTAAGTCCACCATAGTCACACACATTCACATACCCTAGCAGTCTCAATACATATGTCCTCTTTCTCTAAGTTTATTTCTCCCTCTTTGTTTTCGATTACAAATTTCAGCTACTTCATGCTATTGTGTTGCTCTTTAATTCCCATTGTCCAGGTAGCCTCTCTTTCTACCTTCTCTTTCTTATTCTAGCTACAAAAAATATCCCTAATTTGAACAATCAAATTAACTTTCTTGAGTCTTTCTTTCAAGCCCATTGATTTGTTTTTACTAAATCCACAAAAAAAGCCTAAATTTCAATTTGAACTAACATTTTCAATTTAGAAATTCTTGATATGACTTACTAATGTGTAATATTAGTTAGGATGGTTTCACTTCTGCAAGTTAGTTTTCTTGGGCACTGTTCTCAAATTTAATTTTGAATTTAGTGTTTAATCTTTGTAATGTTTTTGGCAATACTAGCTGGTTCTCTCTCCTTTCTCTACAGACATGTCACATTGAAATGGCTACAAGGTTTCTTGTTCGACCTCTGTACCCAAACATCAGTCGTTCTCATTTAAGTAGGGTTTTTTTTCTCTTTCCTTTGACATTTTATTATTGTTCTTCGTCTTTTAGACTTCATTTAGTGGTGTGTCCTATAGTTCTATATCCCTGCCTAGAAATTATGCTTATTTAATAATACTATTCATGATGAATAGAACAGATCAGAATAGGAAACTAAAGATCACAATTTTTGGCACAATGGTGCGAGGCAAACTAACATGGATTAGAAATGAACCAAATGGGTAATGGAAAACCCACCTTCATTTGTTTAACCACAGATAACAGCGTCCATAAGTTGTGTAATACATAAGTCAAACATAAATTAGGCGTTCAGTCTGTCAAAGATCTTTTATTTCTCTTTCATTTTATTTTATGTTGAAGTGGAGTCCAGACTCCAGTCAAATGCAAGTTTTGTCGGTGGCTTCCAACAAAAGATCTGATACCAGTATATAATAAACACAGTGAAGAAAGCTAAATAGTTTCTTTCTTTCTAACTGAAAGGCAATACCATTTTATGTGTTAACTGATGAAGAACATGGTTTCGCACTACATTTTTCATGAAATGATGTTTGCACGCTTCATATTTTCCTCATGCGTCTAGTCATTGACCATTTGGTGTAGATGCCTTAAGGTCTTATTTCCCCAATATTTTTTCACTTTTGTTGCTTGTGGGCTTCAAGGTCTTTTCCTGGCCTCTTTCTGTTATGATCTGTATGCTAGAAGCAAAAAAATTACTTTGCGTTTTGCTAATGTGTGTAGACGTTTATTGTTTAGCTACTTCTCATGTCATACATTTTCCTTGGGTGGAGATATAGATGCAATAAGTTATTTGGCTGGTTCATTGTGGCGATTGGTGCAGTTATTATCGCTGCTAGGTAAATAATGAGGTTTTGTTAATATAGATCGCAAAGATTCTCCTGTCTAACAACTTTAAGATGTGGACATGCATTGCAATTTTTTATGTTCTAGGTTGGTGCATGCTTGGTGAGTCAAGAGGGAATAATACTTGGTAAGATTGCTTATTGGTATTGCTATTCCATATTTGTAAATGCTAATAGAGAACAAGCAATATATTAGAGCTCTTCTATATTATAGTGTTCAACTGCTTACAAATTTAAGCTATATTAAGTGCACGGTTTGAAGTAGTTACATTATGTGTATACATAGAATGTACAATCTTATTTATCGACCGAATATTGCTTATGTTGCTTCTCACAAACTTCTGTCATTGGCATGTGTAAAGGTATACTTAATGCTTTCATTCCTTTCCTTTTATAATGTGAAGTTATCACATATTTTCTATATAGAAGTTATAATTATTACTCTGTTTTTTTGTTCATTGTGACTAGTCTTAAAACTAGCTTATTTATCATATACCCATTTTTTGTTGATGGTTTTGTTAGACTGAGTTGCGTGGTTGGTTGGATTAATTTTGTTTAATTCAAAGTAGTAATTGAGTAGATATGAATGCCTCGGCATACAATAGGTTCTAATTTGCAATTGCGATTTTGACCTAGCATGTGGTTTTCTTTTCCTGTGGTGTATGAAAGAGTTCTTCCATGAAAGACTCAATTGTGGTAAGGTAATGTTTGCAGCTCATGCTCGATAGTGTTCCTCACTGTCATGCATGTCTTTAGTAAACAGTCTGGGCAAGTTTACAAATTTATAGTCATAGTTCATTCCAACAATTTTTGTTTGGTTCCTATGCAGTAATTCCAACAAGCACTTGGTTTGTCGATGGTTTTGTTCATGCTTGAACCCCTTTGATCCGAAGAGAAATGGGTGTTTCTCCACTAGCCGAAACGAATCAAGAACAATGTGTCGCCTACTCCCCAATTGCGTATTCTGGATCGAACAAGCGAGATGATTGAGATTTTTCTAGCACACTAGTTCTTTTAAATGCTCTAAGTGTTGCTAGAATATATGTACATGGATAAGACTGTGTTTGGAATATGTTGGATTAATATAAATTTGTATGGCGTTATTATGTTTTATTATAAGAGTTAATTATTAATTAATGTTCGGTTTTTTTAAGTGTTTGAATGTTGATGTCTACTAGTAGAATGACTAGTACTTTGTCGTGCGATGCACTACATCGCTTGAGAATTTATCAATAAATGAAGCGTATATTGTGGAAATAAACTATTAAAAATATTATTTTTTTAAACAAAATTGACTTTCAAACGGGGTCTTTTTGCCCAGAACAGATGGATTAATTAATAATTTGTATACGAAATTGGAGGTCGAACAAAAATTAAATTGATTAAGTTAATTACGATAACAGTTAAAAAGAAAAAAAAACAAATATTTAAAATTACAAAACTTACAATTTTTTAAATTTTTTTTAATTTGTATACGAAATTACGTGTCGAAAAAAATTTAAATTGATTAAGTTAATTACGATAACAATTAAAAATAAAAAATACAAATACAAATTTTCGCAACCTTAAAAGCGAAAACTATAAAACCGTAAAATATTAACTGTAAAATCGTAGTATCTTAAAATAATAACTGTAAACCATCTTGTAAACCGTAATATCTTAATAATTTTCGCAGTAATAAAATAGGGATGGAAAAAAAACATGATAAAAACGGTTGAGATTGTAAGATTAAACGTTAAAGAGAGACATTCTTTATATATATATATATATATATATATATATATATATATATATATATATATATATATATATATATATATATCTACACACACACACACACACACACACACACACACACACACACACACACACACATATATATATATATATATATATATATATATATATATATGTATGTGTATAGATTAAATGGTGAAATGAATGCCCGTACATAATTTTTATTAAAAATATTGACTTTCAAATGGGGTCTTTTTGCCCAGAACGGAGAGATTAATTAATAATTTGTATACGAAATTGCAGGCCAGACAAAAATCTTTAAAAAAATGACTTTCAAACGGGGTCTTTTTTCCCGGAACGGAGGGATTAATTAATAATTTATATACGAAATTGCGGGCCGAAAAAACGGGTCAGACAAAAATTCAATTGATTAAGTTAATTACGATAACAGTTAAAAAAACAAATATTTTAAATTACAAAACTTACGATTTTTTTAAATTTTTTTAAATTTGTATACGAAATTACGGGTCGAAAAAAATTAAATTGATTAAGTTAATTACGATAACAATTAAAAATAAAAAAATACAAATACAAATTTTCTCAACCATAAAACTGTAAAACCATAAAATATTAACTGTAAACCGTAATATCTCAATAATTTTTGCAGTAATAAAATAGGGATGGAATTTATATACGAAATTGCGGGCCGAAAAAAAAAGGCCGGACAAAAATTAATTGATTAAGTTAATTACGATAATAGTTTAAAAAAACAAATATTTCAAATTACAAAACATACGATTTTTAAAAAAAAATTTAAATTTGTATACGAAATTACGGGTCGGAAAAAAATTAAATTGATTAAGCTAATTACAATAACAATTAAAAATAAAAAAATACAAATACAAATTTTCGCAACCATAAAACTGTAAAATCGTAAAATATTAATTGTAAAACCGTAATATCTTAAAATAATAACTCTAAACTGTTTTGTAAACCGTCATATCTCAATAATTTTCGCAGTAATAAAATAGGGATGGAAAAAAAACGTGATAAAAACGGTTGAGATTATAAGATTAAACGTTATAGAGAGACATTCTTTATATTTCATATATATCAATATTACATTGAAATGTGCCCGTACATAATTTTTTGTTTAAAAAATTGACATTCGTCAACAACTTTAACTTAAAAATTCATGCTTTATAAAAATTAAATTGATATAAGTAATTACAATAAGACTGTAAATTATAGTAAAAGGTTCTAAATATGTTCAGGTAAAGGTTCCTCTTTTTGCGAAGACCATTGACTTTCCACTCGGCAGCAAATTCATGGACTTTTCTTTGACCTCCTCTTTCCGATCATCAGAGCGATCCCTTTTTTAACCGGAGTAATTCTGAACCCATCATCTTCCGGCCAAAACTGAACCAAAAACCAGCCATCTCTACATTACGAACTCGACCGATAATCATGGCCAGCAAAAAGTCGGTGATAGAAGGTGTGAGCGATCAGATGAATGCGATCGTGTCCCAAAACTTGGACTTCGCTCAGCCACCGCCTTCTTCCTTTCTCCAAACAGTCCCGGCGAATTCCTCCATGGCCGGCCCAAAAATTTCTTTCCTTCAATCCCTCAATTCCTTTGCCCAAATACCCCCAATCCTCCACACCTAGCAACCCAATTGATTCCCCCATCATAAAAACCAACACCTAGCAATCCAGCAACGTTCGTTGGCTCCAGATTCGAGGCAGCTGCTCCTTCGTCTTCATCCACAGTCCAGCCGGCCTCCTTCTTCGTCTCTATTAATAGCTGACTCCCTTACAGTTGTGCCATCTACGCGGTGCTCTTTCGCCGGCCTCAGTACTTTAGCCTAACATCGGTACCAACGGGTTCAGGCCTCCATGGGTTCATCGGTGCCAATGAGCTTGGGTCCCAACGTTGCTGCCGCCGCCGCTGCCGAACAAGAAGACGAAGAGGAGACTAACGAAGTTGTGACCCTTGAACGTGCGACTGGGCATGATATCGCTGAAAGTGTATGAAGTAATTAAGGTAAGGGTTTGAGTGAGTGGGGGAAGGGCAGGTCATGGACTCATGGGTTGCGATTGTGGAAGTTCAGAACGGCAAAGGCGACGGTTGTTAGGATGAGTGAGTAACTACTCCTCACACATACGAAGTTATCTTTTAATCGCGATCGTTGGATCTCTCAAGAACGAATCGATCGATCAACCGCTTCTTTATCTTTTGTCGATGGCGAACTCAATGGCCGAAAGTCCTATTGTTTTATAGATTCTTAAAAGGTTTCTAAAGTAGTCTATTATAAGATAGTTTTTAAAATTTTAATTAAAACGTTATTGATTGTGTCAATATAATGTTGAAACGCCCAATCCCGTCGTATCACGGTGTTATTATTAGGACGCCTATACATGTCTTATCATTATATGGTATTAGGACGACAAAACTTCGTCCTATCAAGACAATGTATTAGAACGCTTTTTATCGTCATATCACAATAATATATTAGGACACTATAAGTCATCATTTTAAGAAATATTAGAATGCTCTTTATAGGACGATTGAAGGTATCCTAACACATTTGCTTTATTAAGTCACCCATAAGAGTCCTATTAACTTTTTGTTACCCCTTTAAATAAGATGTCTGAGTTTATGACCTATTACATAAGGCGTCCTATAAAGCAACATATAAGGACTCAATCTAGTCCTTTAATAGACCCTTTTTTGGTTGTATTGGAATGAGGTATGCTCATATCTGAAGTTTTGTCATTAAGTAAAGAATTTGAGAAAGTTCAAGAAAAGGGAAACTTTATAGTAAACCCTTTTTAAAACTACAATGGCCACTTTACCCAAAACATAGTAAAATGTTAAAATGTAAATATTGGTTATAGGTAAAAAAAAACTTTTTTTTTGTTTTATCATTTATTAAAATTAACAATTACATATAGATAAATTAATTATTGAAATTTAATTATAGTAATTTAGGTTTTTCTTTTATATTTTCTTTTACTAGGAAACGGCAACCACCACGGTTTAATGGAATTGATGGTATTGTTTTTGTACTAATCTATTTATATTATAATTACGAGGTATTTTTTATTTTACTTAAGCGGAGATAAAGGAAAATTAGATTAGGCAGAGAGAAAAGAGGAAAGTATTAATGGCCTTAACTAAACCTATGGTGTCCAATTAATATCATTAAAATGATTTTCCTTTTCTTGATAGGAAAGTCTCAAATCCTTATATATATATTCAGCCTTAGGTCATTGGTCTCCAAGACTGAGAGCGCAAGATTTTTTATCAGAAGTGAGAGAGAGAGAGAAAAACTTACTTGGACAGTAATGGAGAAATTATTCAAGTTGGTATCAC
>JABEVN020000491.1:0-30939 GCA_013146195.2 Codonopsis lanceolata | reverse complement strand
ACTTCTTGTCGGCGACGATTATTTTGCTCAATCCTTGGCCTTAGAATCAAATCCTCAACGACATGTCTTTCGCTTATGCTTGAGATAGTTTTTGAAGTCCTTCCATGCGGAGGTAGCTTACCGATCATTCATAACTGGAATGCTTCCAAAATTATCATCCCTTAATTTGCTATCTCATGCAAGATTTGTTGGAGTTCTTTGAACTTTGTCATTACACTTTGGAATCATTCATAAAAATTCTAAGAACCCGAAACTACGAATTTCTTGACATCTTCGGTTTTCTATTTCTTTTCAGTGATTCCCCAAAGTTCTTTGGGCTGTCTTAAATGGGTTGTATACATCATATAACGAGTTATCGATCCATTTAAGATATAGTTCTGAAAGGAAGTCGGAGTGTTTCCATGACTCGGCGGCCCGCGGTGGTTGGTCCGTTTCCACTTTCTGAAAATAGGACATTTCCTTCGAGGAGCCTTTGGAGTTCATAATCGTTAGGTAGAAGAGCATCTTTTCTTTGCCCGGCGTTTGAATTTTGGCCGGCAAACTTTCCGGCGTTTACCATGAGTGTGAGCGGTGGCATGCATTGAGTTTTACGCCATTGAGTTTTACGCCGTGGGTTGTTGGCGGTCACGGCGGAGTTTCACTCTGTGTTGGAAGCCATGCTTTGCACACAAAACGAGATTAGTCTTATGCTAAGTTATATGAAACACTATTGTTTCTATACAATCGACAACCGAGATTTAATAGACTTTCTTGTGCGATTAAATGTTGTTTTATAATTAATTAGTGAATACACTATGTAATGCAAGGTAAGCGAGGTTATGAACTTTCTCCGACTATTTAAACAGGCCTGTTTAGATTTATGAAATCTGACTAACTAGGTTTGTCAGTTTATAGAACCAAAAGGATTAGTTTTTAGAAACAAAACTGATCAATGTGTCAAAATAAACTGATCAGTGTTTTTGACTATACGAAGGTTATGTTAAGCAGATTGATTACAGTAATAAGGTTACAAACAACCTTATTAGTATTCCAGAACAGACTGTATCCACTTCCAGACTGTATCCACTTCCACAAAGCGGTGATATGCGAGAGGTGCGAATGTTAACACAAAGCAGTTAGTGCGAGAGGTTTGAATCAGTTAACGAAGCAGATTAGTGCGAGTCAAGATTTGTTAACACAAGCAGTTAGTCGAGTGAATGGAAGCGCATAATCGGATAAATGAAAGGTTTTGTTGTAGACGATTTATCTTTGAAAGCGATAAGATGTCACGAATCGTAACACAAACATATTAAAACAACGGTCTGAATGTGTAGAACAGAAGACATAATCAGATTAAAGATGAAGAAGAATATCTGTACTCCTGCTGGAAACGAAAATATTTTTTGTCTGAAGATTGTTATAAGTGTGGCCTAATGTGTTTCTTATTCCGGCAGTGTGTGTGTGTACATTATAGATTTAATATCCTCGAGTCAATGAAGCTCTGCCCTTAAGACAAAAACTGGCTCCGTATGCAGGCCCAGGACGGATCTTTGCCAATGAGTCTCGGGGTTTAGGATACTTACGTGAATGAAGAGGCCAATCCTCCAAACTTCAGTCTCCGGCGAATCGAACACGAAAGAGAGAGTTTTTTCAGTGCTCAAAAATGTGATTTCATGTAGTATTTATCTGGCAGTTGGCGTGTCCGAAAACGGACTCCGTTTCAGACATAACCGTCTAAGGCTGCTAAATTGTTCTGTCTAAAAGGTTCAGTCAAGAAAGTCGGCCGACCAACCGACCAGCCAAGCCGGGTCAGGCGGGCGGCGGCGCACGTGTGTGTTTGGACCTGCACTTAGCTAGGTCTTCCCTCCTACACAAAAGTATAGTGGCCCAAGGGCCGAAAGTAAAGCCTCAAAACTCTACTTTATAAAGTAGAGCTAGTTTCATCTTAATCCCAATGTGGGATTCCCACTTATTTCCCTCACATGAATAGCTTATTCAAGTTAGTTGAAAACAAGTTTCCAACAGATTGTGCGTATTATAAGTTATACAACATTAACAATATGCAAACTTGAAACTAAGAAGCTGAGGTCATATCCAGACCATTTTTCTATTTATGTTTCGGGAAGAGTGGGCTTCTTCATTGCCATCATGTAGTTTCATCATGCTCTCTCTCTCTCTCTCTCTCTCTCTCTCTCTCTCTCTCATCCAGTAGACCTGTCAATCTGTCATCTTCAAACCGGGTTAAGTTTGTTTGTGTTACTATTGATTTTAGTAACAAAAAATTGTGTAGCAGTTTTTTTAAGCGTAAATACGAAGGCTACTACTTCATGCACACTACTTCTGTTTCACTTGGGGCTAAACTTTCCCTACATTTCCCATCAGAGCCGTATTGGATTCACACCAATAGAACCTGACCTATGGGGATAAAATATCTTCGGTTCTGCCAATTCCCACCCCCACAACAATAACATAACTTGCAAAAGCTGAAAACATATCTCCCTTCCAAATAATCCATAATGGTGTTCATACAAAAACTGATCTAAAAATTGAATGAAAGTATGAGACAAAGGGATTTCACAAAAGGCATATACTGAAATGGCCTGATTATAAGAAAAAGGAGATGGAGAGATTTCAAAAAAAATATACTTATAAATTTGATATGAAATTTTAGAATCAACCAATCCTAATTTAAAAAAAAATACACAATAGAGTTGCCACAGTGAAAGTTTACACATTAGTTTGATATAAAACACAAATTTTAGAGAGGGAGCTAAGCAGAAACATCAAAATCAATGAAAACTGAAATAACGATGCATTAATCCTTGACATTTAGCGGAGCGAGCAAATGGATGGTGATATCTTGAACATACATAATAGACTCCGGCTTTGATCCCTTCCATGAAACCGCTTTCTTCAAAACATGCATGTGGTTTTAGACTTTTAGTTACTTGATAACAATAGCTAAAAATCAATTTAGGCTTCATCAATTCAAATAGAAAACCAAAAAAGTAAAGTCAGACACCAATTCCTGGCCACAAAGTCTCATAATTTCACCAAAGCATAGTTCAATAACTCTACGAACATTGATTTAGCTTCTAGATAGCTATAATTTGTTCATGACACGTTCATGATATTTACTCATCTAAAATTTCTGCCCCTACACCAATCAAAGTATATATTAACTTCAACTATGTACCGTCTCTGTATATTTGATGTATAAGTGAATAAATAGCCAACACCAAGTTGTAGAGAAAATCAAGTGGTTGTTACAGAGAAAAATACTACTTCCTCTGTCCCTAAATTATCGTCCTCCTTTCTTTTTTCGTCCGTCCCAAAATAATTGTCCAGTTTGAAACTTACCTTTTTAGAACATCACTTTTACCATTTTACCCTTACTTTTTCACCTTGCTTTAATTATGAGCCACATACACATGTGTTTCAAAGGAAATTACACATTAAACCAATATAAATAATCAAGTCAATTTTTTTTTCTTAATCCGTGCGAGACGGGGGGAGTACATGAAATTTATTCCTTAAAATTTAGTTGTGGCTTGAATGTATTAGTAGTCGTGCATGCATGTTACTCTAATTCATCATGTTTTCAGGAAAAAAAAAACTAAATCTTAAAAACAAAAAGAAAAAAAATAGGAGCAACAATTACAGCCTAAAGGAGGATTTACTGATCGAAATGGAGCGTGTGCTAATAATGTGGGTTTGTCATCAAAGGAGGCGCCGTATATACAGAAGTTCTTCCTTCAGTGACAAAAAGTATGCAATGATTTTTTTCACTAAATTTCAAGAGTTGTTAAACTAATAACCTTAGGTCCTCAGTAGCATGCAATGGTACATTGTTTTTTCTCTTATCAGCTACTGCATACATGTCTCCTACCTTTTTCAGCATTTTGTCAAACACCTAGCCGGCTCCACCTTCAGCCCAATCAACATTTTGATTAAGCTACACCCAAACCACCTCAAAACATCACATGACAGGAAGAACAACTCACAACAGCCAACACATAAGGAGTGTCAATTATGCTAACATTAACGAACCTTTAAGCCAATTACTCTTAACCCTCAAAATCCAAATCAGTCAATCTATAGAAGATTTAGTCACTGTCCAATCAACATCAAAACTCAACTTTACAAAAATACTAAATAACACTAATACTGTACATAGTACAAATAACATAGAGAACTAACACAAAGAAGACACAAACACTAAAAATTCATACCAAAAATTTAAGTGCAGCTGTAGACACCCCAATTTTGTACCCCTGATATGTAACATGACATAAAATATCAAGACATGTTAAAATGACTAACAAATGTCAAGTTACAGGGTTGAAAATGCAAAAAGCAAAAGCAGGATGCATAAACAGTGAAATGCAGGGGGCCTAAGTGCCAAAAAAAGGAGCATAAATGACCCTGGGTGCCGCCCATGGCCACTCTAGGTGCCGCGCCCAGTCCTCCTATGGGCGGCGCCCAACAGTGCTTCCATCACTGTAGCAGTTAGCCTTTGGTGCAACTCTCCAAGCGCGCGATACAAGCCGATGAAGCACGGAAAGTAAAACTTAATCACGAAGGAAGCCTCACTCTCAGCCTATAAATTGAGGTGCCCAGCCTTCAGAATTCACAACGCAGTGAACACAGTTCACACACAATGAAAATTATACGCAGTGAGTTCTCTTCGCGCAATTTGAGCGATACGCCGAAGAAATTTCTTCCTCTAGCCTCAAAGCTCCACCAAATCTCCCCCAAACACTAAAACCCACCGGCCAAAGTGAAATATAGTTACCCTGCCAGGATTCCGCCCAATTCCACCGGTCCAAAAATCCAAAAAAGAGCAGTTGCACTGCTCGAATTCAGACTTCAAATCAGCAAAAAGCAAGCAGTTGCTCTGTCTGATTTCCGACGCTAGCAAGCAAGCAAAAACAAGCAGTTGTGCCGCCCGGATCGCGAGGCGAAAGCAACTTTCGGAAGCAGTCACTCTGCCCGAATTCCCACAACAGCAAAGCAACAAAAAAGACTCTCTCACGGAGGACGGCGCACCTAGAACTTGCCAGAAGCTAGTTAGTGCGGGATAAAACCCAAACGCTTCAAGAGGTATGCTATTTAAAGTTTTTTATATATAAAAGTGCTACTTAGATTAGCCCAATGTAAGAAAAATAAGTAGTTGTGCTGCCCAAAATTCTGTAGAAAGTAGCACTAAAAAGAGCCATTATTATAGTCAAAATTTTATAAATGTATTTGTAACTCTAGGAAGGAGGCTGTTGTAAGTTTGTAATAATTTTCTTATATATATATATATATATATATATATATATATATATATATATATATATAATGTTTTATTTCAACTGTTAAATAAAAAAACATATTTAAGCCAAAAACTATTTTGAGATCGAAAGGGCGAGTTGGGTGTCTAACCCCTTCACACCTCGTAACTTAGCCTCCGAACCCTTTTGTAAATCTGGTTATTTTTTGTTTTTCTTTGTGTTTCCTTAAAATAAAGATGGCGACTCTGTTGGTCACATTTTGAGTCCACAATTGAGGCCGGACGTATTCCATGCGCCTTAAAGGTTTTGAAACCACCCGCTTTTCATTAGCGGGGGAAAGGTCGAAAAATCGGGGAACTCACAGCTGCTTCCTGTAAAAATGCATATGAAGTGAAACTTTAATGAGATGCATATCAAACCCAATACATATCCAGTACAATCTTATCAACAACAACAACAAAAAACCCAATAGAATCTTATAAAAAAAGTGAAGTGAAATCAACTGATACCATAGATTTCCACAAAAATAAAACACGTGATTTAGAGAGATAGAGAAATGAAGAGAGAGAAACTTACCGAGGGCGGCGATTTGAGGGGTTAGGGCTTGGTTCCTACTGAGAGAGATAAACATGTTCCATAACTTTTTGCCTAGACACAATGTTCATATGCACGAAAGTGACGAAACCATTATTATGTTGAAAACAAATATAAATAATGCACAAAAATGAGACTCCATCAAAATCTCGTTAAACCAATCAAAGCCCCGAAATTTGAAAATAGAGCTCGTTAGTCAACAGTTCATCTTAAAGGAAAAAATGAAATGCTAATTCAATGAAGCGAATTATAAAAAATAATGGACAAATTAATGAGACTCCGTCAAATCTAAAACCCAATTTTTCTTACAATGGCTATGGTGATTTCAGGGCTTTGAAGAAGCCTACAATATGTATGGAAACAGCAATTGAAGAACCAAAGTTGAATAATTACACTTAAAAATCAATATTACATCATAAAAAGATGACACAAAAGAAAGTCTAAGTTGCCTACCGGATAACATATCATTCACTTGATTTCAAGAGGTCTACAGCTTTCTCGCAAAGAGGCTTAAGAGAGAAAGATAGGCGAGAAGGAGAGAGAAAAACCTTTATTCGGTGGAGTTGGTCTGATCGATTTCAAATCTGTCCACGGGGTAAAAAACCCTAAAGAGAAAACTAGGGCGCGATAATGATGCCATATAATCTGGAACGCCTCCATCCACGTCTATTAGAGCTTGTGAGAGAGAGGGGTGATCGATGTCTTATTTTAAATTTTTCCTTGCAAGTGGACAAGACTATTATAGAATAGTATTGGAAGCAAGGGTCGAACCCACAGAGACAAGAGATCACAGATAATGCAATTTATCGATAGCAAATTATTAATCTAAGGGGGGTTTTATAATTATTTTATTCTAATCTACTATTATTATTTAGGTGTTTAACTAATTAGCAGTAATTACATGTTATGAAGATCTTATGGTAGATGGCAATCTAGGATTCGGGTTTCACTTGTACCTCCTTTATGTTTAATTCAAAATACTTATCATTCAATTTCTTAGGTTCGTTCACAAAAGATAGATATAGTCTGTTGAACTATTGGTTCAGCCTCCATCCCCGCAACATTCATCCATTCTATATCCTAAGCACAAGAACATATGGTATATCTGTCACCTAGATCATGTATGAACCTGGTCCTAACTTATCACTCTCGTGCATCGATAGGTCCAATTTATTGTGATGGTGAGTCAGTGTACGACATATGCACATTGGTCATGCAGTTATCCGCACCTCTAGGCCTTTATTATTTGCGATTACATTCATTTGTTCAAAGCGAAATAATAGAGGGATTGATAAATACCACAATCAATAAGAATTGAATAAACATAAATATGAATTAAAACATAAATTCGATACAAGTTACCTCCCACCTCCTAGATTAGTGATGATTTAGTTCATCATAGACAATGAACAGCACATGGAGATGAACAGAGACATGATCTGATCTTCAATACTTGTAATTACACAATCTAAATATGTTATACAACCTAAAATCTACTCTAAAGCTATACAAAATTGTTTCCAGACGTTTTTCTATATCCTAAGCTTTGGCAACCGATCTCTATTTATACCAGGGAGTTGTATTCCAATCATATCTCTTGTGAAAATACGACTTTATCGCGTTCTGACCACCTTGCGGTCGCAGAGTGCAGGGGTATTGCGTCAGTAGGTCTCGGTTTCAGGCTTTAGTTTCTTCTTGCTACTGTCCACCTTGCAGGGGCAAGGTCTGAAACACCTTGCGACCGCAAGGTCTCCAGCTTGGACTTTCTTCTTTTCTTCTTCATTTTTTCATTCTGGACCCTTCTTGGAATTTGCATATAAAAGCCTTGTGCTTTGCATATTTTCACTAAAAACCCTGTAACTCACAAAACTCACTGAAAACACATATCAGTAGTCAAAAGCCTCGTGAAATAGCATAATTTAAGTCATAGAAGCATATAAAATTGACGTATAAAATACATCGATCAAGGGGCGTGAAGGAGAAAGAAACCCTTTCAAAGCTTCTATCGATAAAAAATGGAGAGAGAAACCCTTTCAAAGCTTCTATCCATAAAAAATGGAGAGAGAAACCCTTTCAAAGCTTCTATCCATAAAAAATGGAGAGAGAAACTGTTTCAAAGCTTCTATCAATAAAAAAATTAGTAAAACAAAACCACGAGAGTGAGAGGGAAGCGATAAGGGGAGAGACCGTAGACCTTTCGGACCTTTCAGCTCTTTCTGCCATTAACTCAAGCTCTTAGCTATTGTTTATTATGAAAAAGCCTTTAGATAAACACATTTATTATTATATATAGCTATACCCTAATACCCATTATTATAATAATTGTTAATAGATATTGTTATTAGATAATGACTTAAATACAAAGAGTCAAACATGGATACATAATAATCAAGATTTATCTAAGGAGGGTAAGGTGGTCAGATTTTTTTTATTGCAAAAGTTGCTTATAATAAGAGAATGTTCCAAATTCGTTATAATTAGAATCTTTTGAACTAATCTAAAATAGAGTAAATACTGAAATTAATATATGACTATTTAGTACAATATAAAAGAAACCGTTTAATTAAATGAATATATTATCTTATGAAATTGTTATAGAGAAGGGATGGGTAATATGAATTTCAAATTTACTTAACCAACTACAACTGGATCAACTCAATTTACTTCAAGATAAAATAAAATAATGAAATTAATAGTTTCTTAATTTTTTTTATCAAAGTAGTTAGTATTTTAAAAATAGTTAACAACTGAATACTTTATATCTTAAATTTAAAATAAATAAAAATTAAAATAGTAGGAAATTGATTTTTTTATAATTCCTAAAAATAATTAGCTTTCTCAATTATGATATTATGTTATTATTCAAATTTGTGACCAATGTTTAAAGATTCTTAATTTAAAACAAATTTATCTATCAAAAGTTTAAGATACAAAAGAATCAAGAGACCTGACCTCATGATCTTTACATGTAACATAATATTACATTAATCTTTACTCTGTTTCTAGTCATAAAACTTACTAAAAATGGACAAAGTGATATAATGTTGTAAATGCCGATTAACCTGGTTTTTTTTAATGTCTTGAAAGGCTACAATTATAGATATATGATGTCTTTTGTATAGTTAGAACAAATAGTGTCTCTGGTGAGGTTTTGAACACCCGACCTCTCGATTGAGAATAGTGAAGTACTAGGGTGCCTCTAGTACGGCTTGAACACTCGACCTCTCCGTTAAGATAAGTGAGCATCTAAATGGAGCCTTTTTGGGTAAGGCTTGAACAACAACGGTGCCTCTGAAAGGCTTGAATACCCGACCTCTCTATTGAGAGTTGTAAAGTCTAGGGGTGTCTCTAGTGAGACCTGAACACCCAACCTCTCCGTTAGGAAAAGTGAGCAGTACCAGTTGAGTTAGAACTCGTTGGTAATTAACCTGGTTAAAATATGGAATTAATGAATATTATATTTTTTATATACAAACACATATATGAGTTTAATACATACAAAATGAAAATAAGATTAGGATTAACATCGATAATAAACAAAATAACATCGATATAAGAAACAAATAAAAAAGGAACATTAGAAACATCTTCTATTTTACATTTTATAAGATCTTGTGGAAGATTTCATTATAATAAAAAAAATTATACAAAGTAAATATACTACAAACTAAATAAATGAAATCCTAGGTGATATATGCATGTCCAATTATCCATAGCTGACACAACACTCCATCTGCCCTTACTCCAATGCATTTCCTGTTAAATAAAAACTTCGACATAATCAGTTAAAAAAACACACACGCATGTATTAGCCATATAGCAAGTAGCAACATTAAAAAAATTCTAAAGCATGCTATATTTGGTAAGTTAATTAATTACACTGTAAAAAATCACACACACACACAATCATGTACATACCTTAATTTTCTCATTCACTTTTAACATGTATGTGTATTATATCGTAAAACCTAAGAGCAAAAAAAAACACAAGTAATTTGAAACTAAGAAATTTGAGAGTGATAAGTTAAATTGAAGAGGATTAGATTATCGTGGTTAAACTCTTGCAAATGATGGTGGAGTAGACATTTCAATCGTCTAATATTATTTATAGATATAAGAACATATGTTGTTTAAAGGAGATAAACATAATTTGAATTTGAAAGAGATTGTTTAGAATGGATAGATAAATCTGAATTTGAAAAATATTTGTTTGTTAAAATTTTATAATTAATAAAGTAAATTAAAATCACAGAAAGAGATTTTATCCTATTTGATTTGCACGTTTTATATGTATTTATTGATGAAATTATAAAATAGAATAGAAGAATCCAACACTTATGTAATTCTAGTCATTATGGGAAAATGAAAAAGGATGAGGTACTAACTGAGAGAAAAATAAATTAATGTAAAAAATTTGGCAGAAAAAATGGTAAAAAAATACTTTTACCATGAAAATTGAGGAGTCTTAATCAAGTGAAACTCGTCTAAATCAAATGTGATAAAATCTATCTGATAGTAACCGATTTTTGTAGCAAAAAAAATGCTAACAAAAAAAAACATTTTACTATGAGAATTGAGGAGTTCTAATCAATTGAAACCATCTAAATTAAATGTGATAAATCTATCTGCGAAAAAAACTTTTACCATGATAATTGAGGAGTCCTAATCAAGTGAAATATGTGTAAATAAAATATGATAAAATTTATCATGTAAAACTATATCCTAAATCTATTTTAGGATTTTTATCTTATCAAATTAGTTTTAGGATTTTATCTTCTCTAATTAGTTTTAAGATTTTTATCTTAAACTAATTATTTTTGGAAAAAGATTTTTTTTTTACCATTTTGTAGGTGACACGTGGCAGCACAGAATCCCTTTAGAGCTTTAAGCATTTTACAGAAAGCCACCACATGGTAACAGCGGCTTCTGTTTTAGTAATAGTTAATAGATAGATTTGCTTGATGGTTTGTTTGTTTGCTTTCGTTGTTGCACAAATGCACACAAGATATATCAATTTTTGTTTGGAGAGCCTTTCTTTCATAAACACTTGATAAAACTATTACGATTTGATTCCGATCGTACATTTTAGTACGACTAGTCAGCTGGTATAGAGCTTATTTGAAAATTTGTAAATGGTATTGAATCGAATTGAACCTATAAATATTTTACATATAATATAATTATATATTTTTTTAAATTTTCAATTTCTAACCCTAACACTAAGTATAAATAGTTAAGTTTATTTCTCTTTTTTTGACACACTTTTGTTTGCATTAAGAAATTGTAATGCTATAATCCAACTTTTTTAATTGATGAATGTACAATTTTTATTTTTTTTCCTTTTGTGTATTGGTTTGTATTTGTAATGTTTTACTATTATTGAGTGTTTTTTAATCTTTGTATGAAGTATTAGACCTATTATTTGTTTGTAATGGTTTAAAAGGAAGAACAATACCATTGTTATAAGACTCAATAAATTGAAAGGGTGAGACCCCTCAGAACTGAAAAATGTTCAAGACCGAACCAATATAACTTGATTAAAATAGTGGTTCTCATACATTATGGATAGTTATGGTTCTGATTTTTTTCAAGAACCGAGTATTCGTCTAGTTATCCTTTTTTTTTTAAATAGCAAAAAATGGACCAATCCGGACCGTGGTCACCCTGCACTCCAGTAGTGACAAATTAATTGTTGCACTCAAACTTTTCTTTCGTGAAAACAAGATTACGTGTAGGCTTTATACTTGTAACTCTTGAATATTATATACACTGCTTTAAAATAGAGGGCTAACCACCTTGGTAGTGTATGTAACATCCTTTTGGTACTTACCACTTTATATCTATGTTGATACAACTGCTTAACTTTACTAATGTATTCTTGATCAAAGTTTGTTGATCTCATACCAAACATTGTGGTATATCATATTTGCAATAGGTTGTACTAACTAACTAGTTCTATATTTGGCTATTTTAACATTCAATAATCAATAATGCTTATATAGCTTTGTTTGCATCCATTAACTAAGCCTCCTCATATAACCTTGCTTTTATGGTTTGAAGTAAAATTATAATTTTCAACTCTCTTATTCCGTTGCCCCAACTACTTAAATAGTTGGCTATTTTGTTAACATTGAAAACTTGATTGATTTCAGTTTAAATCGATCATATGTTGTTCACCAATTTCTTGCCTATTTTGAGCATTTAGGTATTACATTTGGTATCTGAGCTAGACCTTGTTGAAACTACGTAATATGGATGACACCAAAGGTGACAACAAACTTGGTGATCAAAGAGAGCACAAAGGCAGTTGAGATCCACGTGTCATATTTCTGTTACCATCCCAGTTAGTGGTTACCAGTTGTAGTCCTCTAGCTAGCTACTTGCAGGATTTAAGCATTTCCGTTAGGATATTTCTGTGTCGTTCTTTGAGTGATATAAATATATTTTTGGATCTCTGTTTGTAATAAGAGGAAAGATATCCTGAATAAAATCTTTTTGAGCTCTCTCTCATCTTCATATCATTTTCTCTTCTTAATTACAACTTCTTCATGGTATCAGAGCGTCATTAAAATTCCGTTGCACATTTCTTAATCAATTCTCATATCAATTTCAAAATTGTGATTCATTATTGTTCCAAATCATGTTGACAATTGGAGATTCAAGCTCAAATGGTAACGAAACTGAAAGAGAGAACAGAAATGCCAGAATTGAGAATGTCAATGAAATCGAGGTTGATAAATATGAAGCTTCTGGGGTAAATCTAGTCTTGCCTTCTTCTCATCCTCTTTATTTTCACACAAATGATCATCCAGGCATGTCCTTGGTGAATCATGTTCTATCCAACACAAATTACAATCAATGGCGAAGAGCCATGGTTATCGCTTTTTCATCCAAATTGAAATTAGGTATAGTCACTCGTAAAAACAAGTGACCTAATCCACAATCTAAATACCTCACACTGGCAGAGGTGCAATGACATGGTCACATCTTGGCTATTAAATGATGTTTCACTAGCAATATCATTTAGTCTTGTGTATCTCAAATCTGCAAAACAAATTTGGGAGGATCTAGAATTTAGGTTCACTCAAGATAATGTTCCACGATTGTTTAATATAAAGAATGAAATCATGAATTTGAGACAGAACAACATGGATATTTCAGCCTATTTTACCAAATTGCGATCTCTATGTGATGAATTGGAGGATGTAAGTGGAAAGCCAAAATGCACCTGCAGTTGTTCTTATGGTGCAGATCAGAAGTTGGATGACTCTAAGCATATGCAAAAGGTGACTCAATTCCTCATTGGCTTAAATGACTCCTATACTGCAATTAGGAGCAATATTTAACCAAAAGTCCATTGCCAAATATCAATGCTACATTGACCTTGTTGATGAAAGATGAAAGACTTAATGAATTCTCTAATCACCCAAGGCCTTCAATGACTAAAGTCTCCTCTGTCTTGTTTGTAAAGAATGTTGTTCAAAGATCTACCACTGAGCCCGTAGCTTTGTATGTCAAGAACAATACTCAGTCCTACACTAGAAATAATTGAAGAAAAGTGTTAATAATACCAATGCTATCTGCACTCACTGTGGGGGAACTGGACACAACAAATGGAGTTGTTTCTTCATTAATCGATTCCCTTAGTGGCACAAGTTGCATGGTGTTACATCTGATCCAGCCAGAATGCCCAAGCATATGAAGAACAAGAGTCATTCTCATCAACCTCATATTCTGCTAGAAGTTCTGCTCACTCAGAACATGAAGTCTCTATAAATGTTGCTTATTTGCATCAATCTGGTTTCTTTTCTCCTACTACTCAAACTGCATGTCATAATCTTATATTTCCTAGTATTATGAGTTTAGTAAGAATAACTCTGCATGTCATTCATTCCACTGATTGGATCATTGACTCGTGTGCATCTGACCACATTACTTCTTTCTTTCATTTGTTTGTTAATCATGTCCCCTTTCATTCCTTTATACATCTTCCAAATGGACAATAATCTCATATCAGACACAAAGGTTCCATTCAATTAACCAAGCATATCACCTTGGTCAATGTTCTGTATGTGCCCAAATTTTCATTCAACTTGCTGTCAGTAGGAAAGCTAACTTTTGATAACAAATGTTGCTTACAATTCTTCTCTTCATATTGCTTGATACAAGACTTAGCATGCACGACTGTGATGGGGATTGATGATCTCAATGGGGGCATGTACAAGTTTAGTCTGAATGATTCTTTCAATACATCTCATGTTTGTTCCCCATCTTCTACGTATTCATCTTTTGCTCAACTTTTGCATTGTAGATTAGAGCATACTCCTGTTGATAATCTCAAGTATTTTCCTATTTCTTGTAATAAGTCATCTTTTCCTCTTGAACCTTGTTAGGCATGCCATCTTGCAAAGCAGTGTAGAGTTTCGTTTCCATTAAGTTCCAGTCATGCAACTAAACCATTCTCTTTAATTCATTGTGATGTGTGGGGGCCATATACCAATCTTACCTATAATGGATTCATTTCCTTCTTGACCATTGTTGATGATTTTAGAAGAACCACCTGGATTTATTTGTTAAAATCTAAAGTTCAGGTTCTTCACTATATGCAAACCTTTCTTAAAATGGTTGAAACATAGTTTCAAACATATGTTCAAAGTATAAGATCTGACAATGGATTGGAATTCTTTAATTCTGTGATGACCTCATTGTTAAATCCCCTTATCATAGAACAACTGAGTACTTGTGTTAAGACTCCTCAACAGAATGGAAGGGTTGAACATAAACACATGCATGTCTTAAATGTAGCTACGACACTTAGGTTTTAGGCTCACTTACCCATTAGGTTTTGGGGAGATTGTATCCTCACAGCTGCATACCTCATTAATATAACTCCATCTCCCCGTCTTCAATACAAAACACCTTATGAACTCCTCCTTAATAAACCTCCTTCATATGATCATCTTAAAGTCTTTGGTTTCTTATGTTATGCACCCACACTTAAGTCAAGTAGTCAACCAGAGATAAATTTTTTCCTCGAGCTAGCAAATGTGTCTTTCTAGGTTACCTTTATGGCAAGAAGGCATATAAGGTCTACAACTATCCACTCATAAAATCTTTTATTCCAGAGATGTTACCGTTCATGAAACTTTCTTTCCATTTCAATCCTCCTTGCCATCTCCAAACATATCCCTCCCTATGTTTCCTGCTTCTCCTCTCACTACACCTGAAGAATCTATTTTTTTACCCACTATTTCCATTCCTACTAACAATTCCATGCATTCATCTATTACTTCTCCTCATTCTTCCTCGTCTGGATCAGATACTCCCTCTTCCTCCTCTATCTCCTATTTCATTCCTTCTACCAATCCTGTTGAGCCTCATATTTCTCCCATCATTCTCTCCTTAAGGCCTGTTAGGCAGAAAACCATTCCATCCAGGTACAAAGATTATACAGGCCTGCCTTCAAGGTTCACAGCTTCTCAATGTTCTGCAGGTCTAAGTTCTGTTTCTTACTTTGGGACTTCTTTAAACTAATATTCCTATATATGCAATACATCCTCTTTATCAGAACCTACATCCTACACCCAGGCCTTGAAAGCTCCCAATTGGTGTGAGACAATGAATGTTGAACTTTCTGCCTTTAAACAGAGTAATACATGGGAATTAAGTGAGTTACCCAATTGTAAGATGGCGGTGGGGTTGTAAGTGGATCTATAGGTTGAAATATAATGCAGATGGGACTCTCAACAAATATAAGGTCAGGCTAGTGGCCAAGGGGTTTACTCAGACTGGGGGGGGGGAATTATTTTGAGACTTTTGCCCTTGTGGAAAAAATGACAACCATGAGAGTTTTTCTTGCACTAATAACCATTAAGGGTTAACAACTTTCACAAATAGATGTTGCCAATGCCTTTCTCCATGGTGACTTAGATGAGGAAGTCTATATGGACTTGCCCCAAGGATATGCCTTGCCCTGACAAGAACTCAGACAGACCAGTGGTGTGTAAGCTTCTTAAATCCCTTTATGGCCTTAAACATGCACCAAGGCAATGGTACAGTAAGTTTACTTTTGCTCTAGTTCAGTTTGGTTTTGTAGAATCTAAGCATGATCACACCTTATTTACTCTCTATAGATCAGACTCCTTCACTGCAATTTTGGCGTATGTAGATGACATCTGGGTGGATGGGTCAGATGGTGGTGTCATTGCTGATGTCAAGGCTCACTTACATGCCCAATTCAATATTAATTATTTAGGTCCCTTAAAGTTCTTTCTTGGCATTAAGATAGCTAGATACACATAGGGTATAAGTATCCACCAAAGAAAGTATTCTTTAGATATTGTGTCTGATGCTGGTTTAATGGCAACAAAGGCATCCAAGATCCATTTTAAGAAGAAACATGAACTGACTCCAGATAAAGGTGAACTACTCATTAATCCCATGCCTTATAGGAGGCTGGTGGGTAGACTGGTCTATCTAACCATCACCAGGCCTGACTTATCATATGGGGTTCATATCTTGAGCCAGTTTCTAGCAGCTCCTCGAGATCCTAATTGGCAGGCTGCTTTAAAGTTGGTCAGATATATCAAAGGTAGTATTGGGCAGGGTTTTTTATACTCAGCCTCTAGTTTTCTCCAACTCTTTTTCTACTGTGACTCTGACTGGGCAGCATATCGATAGTCTTTGTCGGGATATTATGTTCTCTTGGACACCTCCCTTATTTCCTGAAAGGCTAAAAAATAATTTGGGGTCTCCAAATCTTCATGTGAAGCTGAGTATAGCAATATGGCTAATGTTTCTTGTGAAGTGGTTTGGTTGGTCAATCTTCTCAAGGACTTTGGTGTAGACAGTCTTACTCCTATTCCTTTATTCTGTGATAATCGTATTGCCGTGCAGTTAGCTATAAATCTTGTGTTGCACGAACAGACCAAGCACATTGAGATCGACTGTCATTTGATTAGAGATCGTATCAAGACTGGACTTGTCTCTACATTTCATGTTTCTTCGTCTAATTAATTGGCTGATCAACTCACCAAGGCTTTACCTTGTGACACTATATCATTCCTTCTGTCCAAGCTTCATGTGTTGAACTTATTCAACACTTTCAGCTTGAAGGGGGCTAATATGGATGACACCAAAGGTGACAACAAACTTGGTGATCAAAGAGAGCACAAAGGCAGTTGAGATCCACGTGTCATATTTTTTATACCATCCCAAGTAGTGGTTACCAACTATAGTCCTCTAGCTAGCTACTTGCACAATTTAAGCATTTCAATTAGGATATTTATGTGTCGTTGTTTGAATGATATAAATATATTTTTGGATCTCTGTTTGTAATAAGAAGAAAGATATTTTGACTAAAATCTCTTTGAGCTCTTTCTCATCTTCATATCATTTTCTCTCGATTCTTCTCTCAATTACAACTTCTTCACTACGTGTTTACAAGTCTTAAAGAGTGAGATTTGCCCGTCAACGTATGTCTTAAAAGGACCACTTCTTCTTGTATTTCAATAGTAAAAGTCTTTAATTTTTCCTTTTGATGATGGAGTCCTTTGCGCATCAAGTTCACACTCGTCAAAACTTCATTTCCAAAAATATAAACTCTTATCTATCCAATTTCTACATTTGACCATGCGTTGGGAAGAACAAATGAATACACAAAACTTATTTTTTGTAATTTTCGGAACATGTACCATTTTTTTTACTACAATTTATCTTTGAACATTGTTGCAAAAATGATGGTGTTCCGAGGCCATCCCTTCACTACAATATTTAGTTAAAAGGAAGCAATCATTGTATTAAGAAAATTTTAGAGACGTCTACGTTAAGCCCTCGATAATCCGGTAGTGGGAGACACATTACAACAATATCTAATTTAAACCACAAATAATCAGGAGAAAATATTTTGCCAAGTAAATAATGCCATTATTTCATTTATCTCATTTAAAATAAACCATCAAATCAAAAACATTTAACACAAGTTTATGAAGAAAAAAATTAAAGGAAAACAATTATTATTTGGCGGATTAAGTCAAAAAAATGAAAATATAAGTTCAAATTTTTTAAATAAAAAATAAACTGGATGATTTTTTTAATAAATAAATAAATACTTACAATTTTCATAAAAAATAACAACCCTATTTGACATGGTCGAAATATATATTTAAGTAATCAAACTAAATCATAAAAAATGAAAAAAAATAACGGATATCTAACAAATCTTTAAAAGGAAATACTATTCATTTTTTTAAAATCTGTTATTTTCTAAACATTTGCTTATTTTTCAATAAAAAATTAAAGTGATAATTTTTAGTGTATATATCTCATATTCACGGTACTATTTTAATGGACAGAATTACATAGGGAAAATATATATATCCTTGCTATTTTTAACCATGTTTTTAAAAATAAAGTCACATAGTTGTTTCGGCCCAAAGGACCGGGAGGACCAAGTTTGATACGGCTTGAGTTTCACGTGGCCCGATACAACCTCAGTCCAGCGTGGCCCGTTGTTAACATGTGCCCGATGGGGTTGTTGTGGGCCGACCCGATCCACTTGACAACTCTATTCATATACCCAAATATCTCGCCAATTGTTGATTTAACGAATGACGAAAATGTTTAAGTCCCTTTTGCTACCACTATTTCGAAGAAGAAACCGTTTGGTCTAAAAATATTGATATGCAATGAATATGGGAAGCCAACAACTTGAATTTTTTTCAAAATTTATAAGTGCTCGTTTGTTGCAGCTTATTTGGAGTGACTTTTGGATTTTGGTTTTTGAAAAGCCATATTTAAAGTGTTTGTTTCAACTTATAAGTCAAAAGCCAATAAGTAAGGCACAACACCCTTTATACATTGAAAAGTCAAAGCCAAAAAGCCAAAACTTTATGCTTTTTTGGTTTTTTTAAAAAAAACATGAAGACAATTATTCATTAATAAATATCTGATTATCCTCATTTCATCATTTTATGAAATATACATAAAAATATGAATACTAATTTTCAAGTTTTCTTTTAATAAATAATGCTAACAACTCATAGCGACTTTTCAATTGTAACAAGCGTCTATCATATAATCAGTCACAAGTCATTCAGCCACCAGCTTAAGCTATCAGCTATAAGTCATAAGCCCACAGTCACAACAAACGAGCTCTAATATTACCAATATGATACAATTATATATTTCTATTTAAGTAGTTGCATCCAACATTACTTCTCCTTAATCTATTCTTTTAGTTTTATTTTTTCTCTTCATTAAAAACTAGTTATGTTTAATATCACCTGTGACTTGTTCTTAGAATTCACTTTTGGTATCTATTGGACTGATGTTCATGCGTTCCTAATTAATTTGATCTTGAGATCAAACATTTTAATTACTCCCTCTGTTCCTCCCAGAAAGTCCATGTTTGAAAATTATAATTATTAAAGTGATATATTAATATTAAAATTGGTCATAATTACTAAAATATTTAAAACATTAACAATGTGCTTAGTAGAGGGTAAAGACAAAATGTTATTGATGTGTCCAAAATAATCTTGGGCACACTGGGCTTCTTTCACAATGGATATCTGGCTTTCAACTTATCCTTGATCTTCACGGCCCAACTCTGCAAACAAGCACAAACGATGAACTAGGCAGGGACACTCCCTGCAAAAGCCATCCGGCATAAGAATTAGCACAACACTTGGTTGAATCAACAATTTGGCAGAGTTTTGGCTAAATAATCAGAATCACATACCTCCCTCCTTTGTTTGCAGGGGTTCTTATAGCTGGTGCTGGAGTTTAACTGCTCATTAAGTGTGGTGGCGTATCTGGCGGGCACATTAACTGCCATAATAACTACCACGTCCAACATAATGGTTTCATCATGGTGATGGTGGCGAGTTTCTCGGAAGTAACCGTCCACATTCAAGACAACTGTTTCCTTGATAAACGAGCATGGTAAGTCCATTCTTGCTGTTGCCGGGTAAGCCCCCAGCTCGCTTTAACCTTGCCCGTTTGAGGCTAAGCCCCCAGCTCGCGATATGTTAATGGTCGTTGCCTATTTCTATGTACCTTGAACCTTGGAGTACACGTGCTCTGCTCGTGACTAGTGAAGATGTGCCAG
Source organism: Codonopsis lanceolata (assembly GCA_013146195.2). Lineage (NCBI taxonomy): Eukaryota > Viridiplantae > Streptophyta > Magnoliopsida > Asterales > Campanulaceae > Codonopsis > Codonopsis lanceolata. Next base: position 10,980 of record JABEVN020000491.1, on the reverse strand, counting down.
GCACGTGACTTGTGTCTTGGGCCTATTGGGTCGGGCAGCTCAGTAGCCCCCTACTCCTTGTCTGTCGAGTATTTATGCTCGGAGCGAGGAGAAGAACTTTGAATCCCCAGACCACATCGTTCTTGTAATGTAGCTTTTTATGAATATATCGAGTTGCCCACGATCAGATTTATAAATAGATGCCAGCCCAAAGGGTTTTGAAGAGACAAGCCGTCATCCGTCGCCATTTGCACTCACACGGGCTCGCTTCCCAACGCATCATTAAATGCTACCCGATTTCCGAGCCCTAATGATGAACTTTTCTTGAATAACCCCAACCGACGGTTTTCGCCGATATAAAAGTGAGAATCCCTCCACATTTCGAACTTTTACCGTTTCAAAAGATTTCAAAACCAGAAGAACTCTTCACTTATGCACTTAGAGATCACACCGGTGCCGGACCTGCTTGTTTCAGTGCTTAATCCGTGTAAACGAAGCTTCCAAGATCTTCTCCAACTCATCTCCTCTACATCAACAGGTATTCCTACACTCAATATCTCATAGCAATTTCTGTTCATATTTTCGTCTCTAGAATCCCAAATTAGGGTTCAATGATGCCGTTTGAATACATACAACTTCTACTGCAATTAATCTGTCGTAGACTTAAGGGTAAAAAATTTGTTGAAACTTAATCTTTCAATACCCGTTTTCTTTCTTCACCTCGTCCCCCTATCTGTCACAGACATGCCACCAAATAGAGGAATCGAGGAATACCTGATTGGTGCCCCGTTCACCGGTCTTAGGATAGGCTCTTGTCATGGGTTTTACTTGATATGTTCTTGCCTAACTACCTGAGCAAGATTTAATGTGTATTCCTCGATTCATGTTTCCTGTAGGATGTCCAATGACAAAACCCACTCAGAAATCGAAGGCCGTAGCTACGACCATGGTGCTCCCGCTGAAACCGAAGAGAGCTCAGAATCATCCAGTTCCAAAGAAAGCGAGCTGGAAGAAACTTCTTTAATTCACCGAAAACAAAAACCCCAATGCCTTGCAGAACGACCAGAGACGAGCAAAACATCCCCGAAGAAGATGAACAATTTGAAGATAATCCCCCTAGCTCGAGCAACCCGCGAGCTGAATAGAACAAAAATACCTTTAAAGGCAAGCAAACCGTCTCCGCCTCCCCCTCACTCAAATGGGACGACTTGAATTGTGAAGACGATGTCGGCGCCTGGTTTTATTCCTTGGGTATAGACCCCAAGAACTACCGGGTAAAAGCCTTTAACCTCAACCTCGACGAGAATGGGCACAACTACCAAGGGGACCGAATGGTATTCTACTTCGACTTCTTCGTTGTAGGGATCTGTCTTCCCTTAGACCCCTTCATTTTAGAATTCCCGAATATGACAAACTCCCTCCCCTGCGACCTGACCCTTACAACAGTGAGGTTTCTGGTCGCATACATCGTTGCGTGTAGGATGCTCGGGTTCAAACCCGAGATGACTTTGTTTAGGAATGTTTTCCTATTTTCCTTAGATAAAAAATCTGTACGTATCACAGGGCACTCAAACCCTAATTATTTTAAACTTTTGAATGATGGCCCCAATAAAGTAGATTCTTGGGACGGAAAAGCCTTGTTAGTTGAATCAAGAATAGGCTGGCCGTTTGCTCCTTACCTACATGACTTCGGGCTCCCTGAATATGACAAGACTGCCTTCCGAGCTGGTGAACCCCAAATAGCCAGGGCCTTCAGATTGTTACTCGGAGTAAAAGATGGGCGAGCTAGACAAGACTGGGTACTCGACTGGCGGGTCCTCACGTCTGATTCAACTCTCCTTCATCTGGCTGGCATCGTAAGTTGGCCTGTGGAGGGAGTTGAGCCCCGAGTTACCATTGAACCCGAACAACCACATCCCTACTGGGGGAAATGTCACGGAGGGAAATTTCCCAGTGAGTGTCCTGATTGTGCGCGAGCTGGAACCAATTGCACCCCCACTTTCTCGGTTACCGGTCTGTCTCTAACACTTTTCCTACTATTGCTTTAACACGTTTTGTTCATTACTCATAATTTTTCCTTAACCTTGCCTCTTGTTCTTACAGACATGAAGCAACTCAATGATGCGAGCAAATTTCTCCAGGCTGCAAAGAAAGGAGCGACAAGCAGGAGCAAACAACTTGCCACTCAAACTCCTGCCACTCTACCAACCATTCCCGCTACTTCAACCGGGCGAGGTACCAAACGGAATACCAAACGGAATCACTGCAGCCATGGTGCTACTCACTGCACCCATGGTGCTCACTAACCAAACAGCCGAACCAATACCAATACGGACACTGCTACCGGTGCCCACGGCCACTTGAACAAAGTCCCTCTAAAGAAAAAAAGAGTAAGCACCGAGCAGAGAAAACCGTGCTGGGAGAAGCCAGCCCGCCAACTCCTTCGTGGCATAAAGACAACTTCTTCATGCCTGAGGATCGAGAAAAAGCTGGAGCCCTTATCACCGAGCTAGCCAACGTGCCCGACCTGGATAAAATCAACATCTTTAAACGTAGTGGTTACCCTGCTACTGTGGGGCTGGGCCTAATTAGAAGGCTGCGACATGGCGGGGTTCGAAAGAAAAGTGCAGAGCACGCAAGCTCGGTACTGATTGGCGAAGTGGGAATATGCCTGACTGAAGTAACTATCCTTTCTAATCTTGTAATCAGTTTCTTTTTATTATACCATAAATACAGACTATGTCATGATTTGCAGAGATAGCCACAGCGAGGCGATGATGCGGCCAAGCTTATTGACAACGCGTCAACTCAAATCTTGTCATGGTGAAGGACAAGAACCAATTGGAAGAGGCCAAGAGCTCAAAGCGGCGAAGAGATACTCACTGCTAAAGTGACTGAACTCTCCAAGGTCGAAGAAGAAAAGAAAACCTTGGAAACCCACTTGGATTTTTCCAAAAAATCTAAAGAGACAGCCCTTAACAACTGATGTGTCCAAAATAATCTTGGGCACACTAGGCTTCTTTCACAATGAATATATGGCTTTCAACTTATCCTTGATCTTCACGGCCCAACTCTGCAAACAAGCACAAACGATGAACTAGGCAGGGGCACTCCCTCCAAAAGCCCTCCGGCATAAGAATTAGCACAACACTTGGTTGAATCAACAATTTGGCAGAGTTTTGGCTAAATAATCAGAATCACATACCTCCCTCCTTTGTTTTTTCAGGGGTTCTTATAGCTGGTGCCGGAGTTTAACTGTTCATTAAGTGTGGTGGCGTATATGGCGGGCATATTAACTGCCATAATAACTACCACGTCCAACGTAACGGTTTCATCATGGTGATGGTGGCGAGTTTCTCGGAAGTAACCGCCCACATTCAAGACAACTGTTTCCTTGATAAATGAGCATGGTAAGTCCTTTCGGCGCACCGTTGCCATTGGTAAGCCCTTGCTTCTGTAACTTGCCCGCTGGAGGCTAAGCCCCCAGCTCGCGATATGTTAAAGGTCGTTGCCTATTTCTCTGTGCCTTGAACCTTGGAGTGCACGTGCTCTGCTCGTGACTGGTGAAGATGTACCAGGCACGTGACTTGTGTCTTGGGCCTATTGGGCCGGGCAGCTCAGTTTTAAAAATTGTAAGTATAATTTTGAAAAAATTACAAGTCGGTACATTTTTAAAAATGTGTTTTCAAATCAATCCAGTCATTTTTGAAACATATCTTTTAGATACATTTTTTAGATAAAAGTACATTACTACCCCATTTGTATCGCACAGGAAGAATGCATTCTTTAATTATTAGTGCATCCATACCTTGCTCTTTCTCTCTCTCTCTCTCTCTCATATTGCTCCCCGTAACTTTCTCTCTCTCTCTCTCTTTCATCGTTCTCCCTTGTTTCGCCGCCACCATCGATCTTTCGCCGATTCCTGTTCTCCCCAAATTCCCCGATCGTTATTCCCAAACACCGACGATGACGTCCAATTCATCTGTTGTGTCGGTAAACACGAGGCGGTGGGTCCCACCCCTCGTATTTCCATAACCGAGCTCGGCGAGACCTCGATCGAATAGTTCCCCCACAATGTCCCGGCGTTTATGTGTGAAATCTGCGTGGAGACGACGCCAGTACACCGCCGCATTCTTCATTATGGGAGGCGCACTCCCCGCTGCTCAGGTGCATGGTCCGATCTCTCTCTCTCTCTCTCTCTCTCTCTCATCGTTCTCCTTAATCTTCGAAACTCCTCCGAAACAAGCTTCCGCGCCGCCCTCGTCTCGCATTGCGGTCCGTCCAAATTTAAGGAAATGCTTGAAAATTAGATGTTGCTGAGAAAATTAGATGCAAATAGATCAACTGTTTTGGTCTTGTTTTATTCAGATGGATTATTTAATTTCTGATGAATATCCACTTATATTAGATCAAAACAAAGGGAATGTAAGTATATGTTAGTGTAGTCAGTACTGTTTTTCTGGTTTATGATGTTTGTATCTTGTAGGCTGATTTTTCTGCGAATTGTAGAGGTATAATTTATATATCCTGCATGTGGATTGGTAGAGTTCTTCATCTTTTGCGGCAACCAACTAACGAAATGCCCCTCCTTAATTGTTATCTTTTTCCCTCTGAACAATTGTTTTCTGTCACTTGCTGCTTGACACTGTCCGGCGTGAGGGAGAGAGAGACGGTGATAGTGGGTTTTGATGTTTGATTTTGGGTTTTGAGTTTTGATTTTAAATTTTGAAGGTTCTGATGCCAGGCATCAGGTTGATTTTTGGCATCAGGTTGATTTCTGATGCTTGGCATCAGGTTAATTTTTGGCATCAGGTTGATTTCGATTCCCGCATCGAGTTGGTCGATGCCACGGCATCGAGTTGATTTTTGGCTTGGCATCAGAGTTTTCATTAATGACATTTTTGTCATTTGGCAAGCAATTTGTAGTTTTATGAAATATGCAAAAAATTAATGGTACTAGATGAAAGCATGTTTTCAAAATTGTACCCACTTGAAATTCCCCCTATAATTTTTTAAAGTAGACGTACTCTTAAAGCGAAACATCACAAACATTATTATTATTATTATTATTATTATTATTATTATTATTATTATTATTATTATTATTATTATTATTATTATTATTATTATTATTATTATTATTATCATTATTACCTTTTTATTATTTTATTAATATTAATATTATTTATATTTATATTTATATTATTTATTATTATTGATTTTAAAAATATTAATATTACCTTTATTATTATTATTTTATTAGTATTAATATTAATTTTATAATTACTTATTATTATTATGATTATTTTTACTATATTATTATTAATATAACTTTTAATATTATTATTATTTATTTTATTACTATTATTAAGATCATTACTAATAATTATTATTATTATTATACTTATTATTATTATATTATCATAATACTTATTATTAATTATTATTATTATTAATTTAATAATAATTATTAATAATATTACTTTATGTTATTATAACTATTATAAAAAAGGGTAATATTGGAATATATAAAATTTCAATAAAAAAGAGGACCTGCATGTTTTTGAAAAGTAGAAATAAACAATAGGTCTAGTGCTTACAACTTATGACCTTGCATGTGCTTTAAGTGGTTTGTACATAACTTATGACCTTACATGTGCTTATATAACTAAATATTTATGTCAATTTAGGAAATTACTAAAGTATTTCCAGTTTCACACCCTATACGAAAAGAGTTTCACTTTCATTTCTCCAAGTTTATTAACAAAAAAAGAAAAAAAGGGAAAAATTCCAAAAAGTCTCACAAAAAAATTACATATCCAAAAAGTCCCAAAAATATTTGGTGTATCTAAAAAGTCCCAAAATCATAATTTTCATACCAAAAAAAGTCCAAAACTTAACGTGTCTACAACGCCATTATGTTAAAAACTTTCATTTGGACGAATTTGTTTTTTCTTTTCATTTATGACAATGATGATAAGAATTGTATTGTATTTTTTTAATTATTATTACTATTATTATAAACATAATACTATTATTATAATAGTGTGAGAACCCCGTTTCGACCCCCACTCATGCATAATGAAAACGAGTGGTTTTAAAATTTGAGCGCGTGGAATATGCTAGGCCTCGTTGTGGACTCTAAAAGTGTATGTACAGAGTTGTCATCTCTATTTTAAGGGTAAACAGAGAAAAACTCAAAATACCAAAAAATGTGGGTTCGGGGGCTAAGTTACGAGTTGAGAAGGAGTTAGGCTCCCAACTTGCCATTTCGGTCTCACAATGGGTTTGCAAACATGCTTGATTTACTTTTATACACTTAGTTTAGAAAATATATATGTACATGTATATGGAAAAGAAAAGAAGATTTTATTTATTTAACAAGGTAAACAAAAATGAAAAAAAAATAACAATGAGACAAAGAAATAAAACGGACAATACATAGGCTAATCTATAGACAAAACTACACCTAGAATAAAATAAAACAACTGTTTATATTGTAAATAAAAAAAAAGCTAATAAGAACAAAACAAAACTTATTTAAATTATAAAAGAATAACAACTAAAACAATAACTTTTAAATAATGTATACAACAGTAGGAATATTTACAGGCCCAATATATATATATATATATATATATATATATATATATATATATATATATATATATACTTACATTTTATTTATAAACTGAAATGAATAACTATAGGGACAGAACCTACCTCTTGTAGCATAATTGTCTTAACTCGGTACACCTAGGTTTAGGTGATCTACATGTGCTTCCCGTGTCCTTCTGACAAAGAAAGTTTTTTTTGTTGTTTTTATTGTTTTTGTCATGCGTGTGTATATGTGTGTGTTTAATACGTGTGCATGTGTGTGTTTATGAGTGTGTGTGTGTGTGTGTACTGGGCAAGGCAGGGGCTTGCTGGAGAAAGGTTTTGCATGGGGAGCTTGCTCGGAAAGGCTTGGTAGGCTTGTTGGGGCAAGGCTTTGATGTGCAACGCTCTTCTTGGCAACTATCGGCAAAGGGAGGAGAGAACGTTTTTTTGATGTGTGCAAATGAGGAAGGGAAGCCTTCCTTTTATAGGCGGATATGAAACTCGGCAATTGGCAAAGGCTGTGATGGAAGGCTAGTACCTCATGCAAAAAAGGTGTGCAATGGACGTAGGCAGTGGCAGCAGACTAGAGATCAAGAAGGGGCGGTACGGCTCCCTGCTTCTCTTCTTCACAAATTTTACACTTTCCCCCTCCTTCATTATCATTCGTCCTTTTAAGTTTCTTTTGACGTTTTGGCCCCTTGAAAGGTTTTTAAAATTATTGTTTTGTCCATTTTTAATTTGTAATAATATTTTATATGACATTATAAATTAGGGGTACGAATTTGGGGTGTCTACAGAGCCCCTCAACGACAGAGTTTACAAGTAAATGAACGTCGTTGATAAGAATAGACTCCCAAATTCTGAACAAGCATCATTGGGGAAGAATTTTGAGTTGTAAAACATTTTGCGATGCAACTCGTGGCATGATGGAAATTATTTGGTGGAGCGATGGAACGAAAGCACACACATGCACATTTTTTTATTAAAAAAACGATTGTAAACTGAAATGCTTATATATTGAAATGCTTATGATTTTTTGGAGATTGTTTATGATTTTTGGAAATTTTTGCTTGTGAATTGAAAATGCTTATGAATTTGGAAAATATATCATGAATTCAAAAATTGCTTGTGGATTTGAAAATATTTATGGGTTTCAAAATTTGCTTATGACTTTGGAAAATGCTTATGAATTGAAAATATATCATGAATTTGAAAATTGTTTATAGATTAAAAATGTTTGCTTATGAATTTGGGAAATGCTTATGATTTTTTTGAAAATTTGCTTATGAATTGAAAATTTTCTCATAATTTTGAAATTGTTTATGATTTTTGAAAATGCTTATGGATTGAACATGCTTGTGAATTGAAATTGCTTGCAAATTTGAAAATGTTTTGTGAATTTTAAAACGCTTATGAATTTGAAAATGTTTTGTGAATTGAAATTGCTTATGAAGTTGAAAATGATTGCATAATTTGTAGTAGGGATCCTCAAGTGTGTTTCACCTAGGATAGGCAAAGCGGTAGGATTTTCAAATGTGCGCTTCACCCACGAGCAAAGCGTGGGATTTTTAAAGCTCTTCCCTAATAGGAAAGTGATGGATTTTTTCAAAATGCTTCCCTAGAATAGGAAAGTGGTGGGATTTTTTCAACTGCGCTTTCCCCATAATAGGAAAAGTAATGAGATTTTTAAAATGCGTTTCCCAGAATAGTGGAAACTAATGAGATTTTTCAAAATGCACTTCCCCATGATGCGTCCAAAATAATCCAAGGACATGGCGCTTAATAATTTGGATATCCGCTTTCAATTCTATCCAAAATCTTCAAGGCCCAATCCTGAAAAGCAAACTCAAACAGCGAACTAGGCAGGGGCTTACCCTGCAAATGCTCTTCGGCGTGAGAATTAGCAAACACTCAATTGAGTAAGCAAATTGACAGAATTTAGCCTTAGTCAAAATCACGTACCTCCCTCCTTTGTTGAGAGGGGTTTTATAACCTTTACGGGAGACTGTATAACTCCCCATTAAATGTCAGCGTGTAGGACGGGCACATTAACTGCCACGTCCAACATAACGGCCTCATCATGAATGTTGAGGCGAATTTCGCGGAGGTAACCGCCCACGTCCAAGATGACCGTTGTTTGCACAACCAAGAATGATAAGCTCCTTTCGCTGAGCTTACTGGGCACCCACTGGGCGTTTAGCCCTGCCTCGCCTAAATCATATCTAGCCCCCGCCATTTGAACGCTTGCCATCTTGTAGTTTAGCCCCGATTCGAGAGATAAGTGCTAGGCTTTCATTCCAAAGATTAGTCAAGTGCCTTGGTTCGCTTCATATTTTCAACTTGGGCTTTGGATTGCATGTGCTCCGCTCATGACTGAAGAAAATGTGTCGGGCACGTGACTCATATTTGGGCCTATTGGGCCAGGCAGTTCAGTAGCCCCCTACTTCTTGTCTATCGAGTATCTATGCTCGAAGCGAGGAGAAGTATCCTAAAGTTTTCCAAGTCTGATCATTTATAAGATGATTCATTTTGAAGATTTTCAAGGGGTTGTCTTCAGCCAAACATTACAAGTGGGTGCCTGCCTAAAAAAGGTTTAACCCTGAAAGGACATGCCGTCATTAGCCATCTTACATCATCATGCGGGCCCATACTCCAAGGCATCATTTAATGCAACGCCTTGGCTTGCGCGTCATAATGATGGCACAAATTCTCGAAACGGCCCCCAAACGGCGGTTTCTCCTTCTATAAAACCATAAGTTCATCTTCATTTTGAACTTTCCCAAATTTGTGTAAAATCAAAGCCAGAACTAACTCTCATCTCTGCATTCAGCCGCGCAAATAGGACTCCCAAGATCTTCTTCAAGTCAATCCCTCAACGTCGGCAGGCATTCTTCGATCCTCATTGTTAGTCCTGCTATAATTTCTATCTGTTTTTATCTAAACCCAATTTTAGGGTTCAATGATGCCGATCAATACATGATGAGTTATTGTTACGATCGAAGTCAATCTGTCATAAACTAGGGCGTCTGATACCCATTTCCTCTTTATTCATCTTGAATTTTCTACTCTTAACGAATGGCACAAACCTTAGAACATCACGGGTCTGGGCATTTCACGAACTTATCCAATCCCACAGGAGGGAATCGAGGAATACATGACTAGTGCCCTGTTCACTGGTCTTAGGATGAACTCTTGCCATGGGTTTTGCTATCTCCGCTTTGCCTACCCGCAAGGATTTAACATGTATTCCTCGATTCCTGTATGACGTCTTCCGGCGATGAAAATTCCTCTGAGGTCGAAGGATGCAACTATGACCATGGAGCCTCAACTGAAAGTGATGAAAGCCTCGAAACTGAATACTCTAACTCCGAAGAAACCGAGCTGGAAGAAGCCCCATTAAACCCTCGAGAATCCACCACCTCCACGAAAGAGATTTTAGAATCCCCGCCTGAACTAGAAGATAAACTAACTGAGAACGAGCAAACCATCTCTGAAGAAGATGATCGATTTGAAAGTAAGCTTCCGAGCACGAGCATCCCATGATCCAAAAAGAAAAGACTTGACATTCTCAAAGGCAAACAAATCGCGGTCAATGCTCCCGCTCAATTTAAATGAGATGACTTGACTTGCGAGGATGAGGTATCCACCTGGTTCTACTCGCTGGGTATGGACCCCAAAAACTATGTCAAAGCCTTCGACCTGGACATCGAGAAAATTGGGCATAATTTCCAAATAGATCGCATGGTCTTCTACTTTGATTTTTTCCTCGTCGGCCTTAGACTTCCCTTAGATCCCTTTTTCTCTGAATTCCTGATCTTAAATAACGCCTTCGCCTCGATCGACCTCATTTGTGAGATTTTTTGGTTATACATACCGCTTTGCCGGCTACTCGGATTTGAACCCAGCATGGCCTTATTCAGAAAATTCTTTTTATTTTCCTTAGACAAAAGAGTGGTCAGTATCGGGCCGATCCAACCCCAACTACTTCAAACTTCACCGACGGCCCCAACAAGGTTGACTGACTGAAGGCATTGTCGCCGAATCTCTGGTCGAATGGCCTTTTACTCCATACGGAAGAGTTGAGATTGCCAAGTACAATAAAAATACATTTCGAGCAGAGAACCCTAGCTAGCCAAAACCTTTAGAAGTTGCTCTCTGTCAAGGAAGGCAAAGGTGGCCAAGACCGGTAGCCTTACGCCTAACCTTCCCCGCTCGCCTAGCCGGGTATACTTAACCGGCCGGGTAGGAATAGAGCCTAGTGGTAACCATCGCCGAGGAACCCCACCCCTACCGAGGAAATTGTCACGGAGGGAGATTCCTTAGCTTAGTGTCCGTGACCGCAAGCCGGACCAACCGCACTCTTTATTTTCTCACCCAATGGTTTGCATATTAATTTTTCAA